>CAAKHC010001672.1:46681-57885 GCA_901007825.1 Macroramphosus scolopax | reverse complement strand
CCTCCCTCCCTCCCTCCCTCCCTCCCTCCCTCCCTCCCTCCCTCCCTCCCTCCCTCCCTCCGTCCATCCGTCCGTCCGTCCGTCCGTCCGTCCATCCATCCATCCATCCCTCCATCCATCCATCCCTCCATCCATCCATCCATCCATCCATCCATCCATCCATCCATCCATCGTCCTCCTGCAGCACTCTTCAGTTCCTCCTCGGGGACCGACAGGCGTTCCCAGGCCAGACGAGCTCTATGATCCGTCCTCCAGCCTGTTCAGGGTCTACGAGGGCCTTTTATCAGATACCCAACTGACTCCTCTCGACGTGAAGGAGCTCTTCACGCTCTCGTCTTAGCTCCCCCTGGATGTGTGACCGTGATCCTTTTCTTTTCTGTTTTCTTTTCCCTCCATCAGACATATGCGAGTGTTTATTTCCGATCTATTGGCGGTTGCAATTATCTTATTTGAAAACATGTTCGACTCTGAGGTCACAAAGCCTGTCAGCCCGGCCAGCTCCTGAAATATTCAGTCATGTGTCCACGTTTGTGTGTTCTGCTCGACAAACACACACGAGTGTTTGCGATTGTACTTCCGATGACAACCCCCGATCCCCAACACCGCACACACACATACACCATGTCATGTTGATAGATGTTATTCTCACCAGTATCTCAGCAGCACAAAAAGAAACAGCAGAAACATGCAATTCAGGAGCGACAACACGGCCATGTGTTGGGGTACTTGCATACATAAATACGTACAATAAATAAATACTTTGACCTCAACAGACAACTCAAGAAAGAGTCTTCTTCTTTTGCGCAAGGAAAATAAACTCACAGCTGACACATGGAAGTGGACTTAAAATCATCAAACAGCCTCTCAGCAGAATGTGTATGACAGTAAGTCTTCTCTGGTGTGAGGGAGCATGAGTAAGTTTATATTTGTCTTGCTGTACGAGTGTGATAGAATGTCTTTAATGTGGGCTTATAAAAACAAATGAGCACCATAAGGGGATGAACGTGATCTTTTCTCTAAGTGTTAACAGTTCAATGAGCACGGTCGAGTAGGACGGAGACAACGTGTGTGTTGGATGTGTGCGTGTGAAGGATCGGGTGCATGAGAGGTCAAGGTTTTCCACGCAGTATGGTCTGGTATCATTATCTGTTTCCTCCTTTCTTACCGTGCCAACCGTGCATACCCTTTCAATCAAGGCAAAGAGAGGGAACGGAAACAGAGTGAAAGATTGAAAGGGAAAAGAGAGACAAGAGAAACCAAGAGAAGCCAGGTCCTTTTGGATAAAGAAGAGGAGCAGACCAAGAGAAACAATTGAAGATGTGTTTGAAGATGAGTCGGCCATGAGAAGAGAAGAGAAGCAGCATATAAATCCCAGGAGTTAAAGAGAGTAGAACGCCCGAATCCAGTGAATCAACATGAGCGAAGAGTATAGAGAGCTGAGATCAGCAGGTTCTCCTGGATGGAAGCAGACGGGGTAACGGCAAGATAAAGCGATGGATAATATTACTCCTTCTAAGAAAGGCCTGATGGATTAGTTAAGAAAGAGAAAGGAGGAGGGAGGGATGAAGTAAGGGAGGCCATGTCTCCTTTACTGTCTCCACTGTACATCTCACTAAATCAACTGTTCCTGCATTGTTTTCTTTCCCTCTATACTGGGTCGTACGTGTGTGTGCGCTGTCACATCTTCTCATACAGGATCCAAGACGGAGGGTTGACGGATGAGCGGACCGAAAGCACACATTGATAAATGAAGGGCAATGAGAGAAGACAAGGAGAGAGAGGGGGGGATAGGATGAGGTAAAGAGAGTGAGGAAGATGGATAAAGCCAGGCCAACTCCTCGCCAACGGACTATTAGTTAATCCTCGTGTTTATTCAGCCGAGTGCGTTATCTTACCCCGATGATGGCTGCGATAAAGCATGAGGTTTTATTTCTGAGAATCTACTTGACCAAACAGAGCCGTGCCAAGGACAAGTGGCCTACGCGGGCCAATTTCCTCAGCACACTCTTGCGAGTTCTTTCCTCCTCGTCAGAAGAACGGCGGAGCCATAATAACGCTCCTTCTTAAGTTCACTCCAGAAATGTCAAGGAGCTCGGTCAGCCAGAGGTGTTATGAATACAACGTATCACCTAAGTAACCTGCAAAGAGCTTCTTTAAGTGTCTGGATGGATCAAACAAACAGCAGACGGCAGCAGGAGGCCGCTGCTCACGTCCTGTTGTTAACTGCTTGTTGCACATTTGAGACTGAATCCTACTTTTAACCCTGAAAATCAGTCTTGTTACAGTAAAGAAGTTCAAGGTTTGACCCAAAGTGCATTTTTCTATCCTTGAATTTAACTTTTATTATATAAAAAAGTGTTGAAAGCCTGAAACATGTACATTTTTTTAACAGTGGAGCATAGTGACAATACATTTTTATATATATTTATAACTATAAAATTAGTACAGTTAAATGTTAAATAAAACACATTGATCCATTTTGATCCAATATGTTGTAATTTAGTTCACTTTCTAAAATTACACCTCAATTTAAGCTCATTTGTATTTTGTATTACAAAAACATTTGAAGTTTATATTGATAATGCACTATAACTTCAACTTCAGTGTACCTTTGCTACATTTCAAGTACATACGTACACAGTTGTACTACTTTGGGAAGCAAAAGTACCCCAAAATACAGTTAAACTATGTATTTAATCCAATAAGTGCAGCTTAAGTTGTTTGAACTAAATACACGCTGACGTAAAGTAAATCTGAATATTCATAAAGTCAAATATTATTTTATAAAACATTCCTCAGTATAATCTTTTTCATTGCGATGGCTTGGTCCCATTTAGAAGTTCATCAGCAGTCTCACTCACTCTTTGACCTTTTACAAACAACCTTCTTTTTTTTTTTTTTGAAACTTTAAATAGCAGAAATCCACTTAAGAGTTTTTGGGGGAATTTGGATGCATAACAGAACAACAGTCACAGATGTGGAGGCGTATGGAAATCTATTTTATTTGACCGTGTTTAACAGCTGCGGTCGCCGAGACCGCGAGCAGAATGCACGACTTCTCCGTAGGAGACTACTTGATGTTGAACATCGAGTTCAAACACGTTAACTCCTTCAAATTAGCATCGCAAAGCAACGTATAGTCGGAGAGAGCGACGGTTGAAGTCGAGGCGTACATGCACGCAATAAAATCAAGAGCCAGTGGCGTGTCGGAGCATAACTAATCACAAGTAGTAAACTACTTTAAGAAGCAGCTGTTTGCCGTCTTAGTCCACATCTAGAAGCCATGTGATCCCATTGCAGAGAGACAAAGAGAGATAAAGTTTGGGAGAGTGGTAAAGAGAGAAAGAAACATCAGGACAGGAGCCAATTTTCCATGATGTGGGATGCACTGAGGACGGGTGAAGGGTGCGAGAAGACACGGAAAGCTTTTAGTGTGGCTGCATGTGTGTGTGTTCTCCCTAACTAGATGCAGACTGACATACTGTTGAGCAAAGCCAACAGCTAACAGGGTTCATAAAAACAATGCGGGCTCGCAGACTCTCTCACACACACACACACAGGGACAAACAGGCACACCATGCATCAGATTCCTATCAGCACCCATCTTCGCATGATAATACCAGTCCAAGCCTCCTGTTGGGAGCGCTGCACAGCAGATGTCAGCGGCAGAGAGTGAGCGAGAGAGAAATACAGAAAGACAGACGGAGAGAGAGAGGGAGCGACAGAGCGACCGCAATGCTTATAATAAAAGTCTATTTCCCGTTGGAAATATGTATTTTTATTGAGCAGTTAATCTTTATCAAGTCAAAACAAAAAAAAAAGATCCACCAGAAGACGACGGTCGCTGACAGGACGGAGCGGAGAGGAGGATCTGCTTCTGTGTCTGTTTGTTCCTTGGTGCGCATATCAAAAGGATTTTCAGCATTTCTTTCAAAGGAGTCAGAGTCCTCGCAAACACAGTTGAACCGAGTTCAAACCTCCAAGCCGAAGGGACTTCGAAGCATGACCCCGAACGACCCACAGTCATTCATTCGGTGTTGGCTGAGTTCATTTAGTAGATACACTTGCTTCTACTTTGTTGTGGTCTCTGCTGTTTCCTACGGAGCTTAGCCAGCATTATTGGGGGCATTATGACAGAAGGCATTGCACCTTTTGTTTTGCAGGAAATCCTCTGAGCTTAAGCGGGGTAGCCTTGATTAATGCCGCCTATCAATGAGCCAGCAGTACGCTCACGGAGACTCATTACTCAGACCGAGCTGCTGCAATCCAAAGAGAAAGTTACCAGAGAAAAATGCATCGCCTGCACGGCTTTAAATGAGCCCAGTTAAGCCTGGGCTGAAATGTGGTTTGCCTCGAATCCCTTTCTTGCTTTCTGTATGTATTTTGGCCAGCTAGGCATTTTTTTTTCTGACGCTAATTTAATTGTCCGACCAATTCATTTTTTGGAAAAGTAGAGTTTTTACTTAATATTACAGACATTAAAATAAATGTGTTTAACATTGCAGTCAGGGGGCGCTTGGTTGGTTGATTTTGTGTTTTGCTCCCTTTGCAATTGTGCCCTAATTAAATTTGAGTTGACTCAAAGTGTCACTAAGAAGTCACCTCACGTTTATCCAGGGTGGAGAAATCAACGCACTCCTGTCATGACAATGAGCTTTGCTTCAATTACGAGCCGCTGGTGCACCTCGACAAGTCTTTACAGCCTGAGTGTGTGTGTGTGTGGGGGGGGGGGGACAAATCAACACACTGCTATCATGACAGATAGCTTGCCCATATAGTCAGAGCACCCAGAGTGTGAGGTGTTCAGGAATAGATCAGTTAACGCATGACGCCCTCGAGATCAGGTACATCAAAATGTCATTAAACACGAGTCCTGGACACAAGTCACTGTCAAATGATAGCTGGTTCTTTAATAAGTTGATTAGATCAATGTGGAATCCGAATGAATTTAATTGAAATAGATGAAAGCCTCTTTTACTGCTGGTTTTATAGTTCACTCCTTATAAATCCAGTCATGTTCAAGCATGTTCGGCCCATCAGTCCCACTGAGGAATGCGGTTAAGGAAGCGACGTCAATTCCATCCTTGAGTTTCCTCCTCATGTTAACCAAAAGCATACGTTGTGCTGTTCCCTATTGTTAAATCTCAATTCTATCAGACAAGGTCGACTCCGTGCAAAGTGCTGCTGAAATCCGTTCGGTTTACTCAGCGAATACAGCGGCTGAAGAATGCACGCGGGCATCTTCCCTTACAATGAAGACAAAGACAAACACTGGCGAGTGCGGTGTGTAAAGTCGCTCCTTCTGTCTGTTAAACAGAGCGCAGGAGGATGAAAGTCTCAAGCGCTCCGTTGAAGTGTGGACAGGGGAAGTGGAGGGTTGAAGCTCTGCTATTGAACTGAGTAGACTCAGTTCATTAGGCCAACAGATGGGCCGACTGGTTCCCTGAGCACGGAGACGGGGGGGGGGAAACTGCACCGGAGAGACGCTGACTCAGCTTATGGCGGTGCAAAGTGTGTGAGTTTACACTTATAGATATATGCATATCAGCTGTTATTACACACTCAGTTCAAGCACCTATCAATTGCATGCATGCATCGGCCCACACGGCGCCATCTGTCCTGCTGCCTCTTGGCGCTACGCTTGACTGTTTAGGTTATACAGTTTGAACGTAGAAGAACACACGGTTAGTGGTTAACGTTGGTTCTTTTGGTGTGTTTTTGTTGAAGTATTTTCCCTTTCATTCAGGGTGATGAGGTGTCGTGAAAAGGCTCCAGATACTCGTTACAGATACAAAAAAAAACAACCTAATTGAAGCTTAATAAAGATGTGAAACGCTAACATGAACGAGGATGATGTACATGGGACCAATAATATTCCATGTCTTCCTTTCACTGCTTCGCTCTCATCGTTGCTGCTTTTGAACCTCGCTTCGTGTCGATCAGTGTAACCGGTGTAATGATGTCTCACTCCTCTAATTAAGTTCGAGAGCGATTAATCTCATTTACCTGCTGTGACTGCTGCTGGCAATCATGCCCTCGCGATGGGATTCGTCCCATGGAGGCTCCGTCGATGGGTTTTTCATTTTATTTGGTGTTAATTAGAAACTCTAGATGATGTATCACGGCTAAATCAAAGATCCACGGGGACGGTAGGTCAATGAAGCACAGTCTTTTAATAAGTCTGAGTCTTAAAAACCTTTAATTTGTCTAAGTGTTATCTTTGAAGGAGCAGTGTTTCCACTCCCTCCAGATGTCGGAGCTCTACAGACTATCTCCAACAGGCGGAGGAAACTCATTTCGTCCACTTCTGCAGTCTCATTCTTATGTTTGCTACCCAAAGCTTGTGAAAATATACTAATAATAATTAGCTTTGCCTTCTGGCTGAGCTTCTTCTTCACCACAACAGCCCCGTGCACATACTGCTGATGCTGCACTAATCCACCTGTCGATGTCTCACCATCCCACAGGAGCATCACCCGCAGACGTTTGAGCTCCTACACCTGGTACGGCAAATTACTCCCAGATAACTAATTGGTGCGGACGTTTTCTTGAGGCGAGGGATAGATACGAGAAGCACCCTCGACAGAAAAGAAGGGAGAGAAAGTGAAGGTCCAAGCAGACCAAAGAGGAAACACATAAGAATTTCCAGTCTAGTGGAAATGGGCCACAGTCAGCCTGCAGGCTGCAAAGAAATCAGCCCCACCGTCTGCTATTGTCTCTAATTTTTCTTTTTTTTTCTTTCCTGCAACAAAAAAAAATCATGAAAAACCTTAGTGCTGTTTTAATGTTAGAATAGAAAATAAAAATAAATTACGGGGGAAAAAGTGAAGAGGCAGAGCCAATGTTTGGACAGGCAGCCGGAATACAGACGTTCTAGTAGTGTGGAAAAATATGGAATTCTGGGAATGTCCTAATCAGCCAAAGTTGATTGTCTCGAGATAAGATGGACAATCAGCAGTAGGGACGAACGGCAGCTCGCTGACGGAGGGAGACGGGAGAACTATGGGCCCCGATGACGGCCTCTAACGGAGATCAAAACCCTCCGAAACTGTGAGCAACAATATGAGTGAAGGTGTTTATGGATTAGTCGTGTCTGTGTTCTGTGCGTGCATGTACGATGGCAGCGTATCCAGGAACAACACCCCTACATCTGTTTGTGTGATCGTGTCTCCGTGTGCGGTAAGCCACACGCACTTAATCTTTACTCGTTAACAGTGCTCGTCTTCTCTTGGTTTCATCCGCAGACACAACAGTGTGTGTTTGTGCGTGTCATCACGGGTAATTTACGGCGGCAGCAGCGGCGTTGATATGGTGAGAATTGTACGTTATATGAATCTGGCAGTGGATGATATTACTGGTGATGATGAGACCGATTTCATTTTTAAGTCTAATCTGTCAGTGTATGATTTAAACTACATGTAGTTAGATTATAAGCTGGCGCAGCTTTCAGGACATCATGATTCAACACATTAATTGGGACAAACAATGCAATGTGTTCTGGTGTTTGCTGCCACTTTGCCTGGTTTCTTCGCGTGAGGTCGAAATTGTGGAAAACTGTGGTAAAACCAACAATGGTGGAAATATTTCCGACTTTCTTTCACATCGATCACGGCGTTCTGGCACTTTGCTGTTGGTCTGGTTTCCGCAATATTGTTGACACTCAACTTGAAGTATTGTGAGGTGGACCAGCGGGTCACGATGAGGACCCTTCCTTCTTGGGGGAGCTGCTGAGTCGGCTGCTTTCCCTTCAGTTGGTGTGTAGTCACACACACGTACCTCCCACCGTGTCGCGGCCCAACAATATTCCAGCTGATTAAACGCCAATCCCCATCAAGAGCAGCCTGCAAGGCTCCTCCCCGCCCTGATTAACGTTAACCACCACACACTGCAATGTCTTCAGTATGTCTTTTTCCGTCAACTCCTTGTCTTTTGTTAGATTTTTTTTTTTTTTTTAACCTTTCGACTTCTGTCTGTTTTTCTCTCTGGGCATTTAAGGGTCTCGTTTTCCTTTCATTTCCTCCCCCCCCCCTCCTTATTTCTGTCTTTGTTCTTCTGTGTTTTTGTAATTTTTTCCATGTCAACAGTTTTCTCAGAATTGCAGCCACCAACCTATTAAAGCAAAACTTTACAGAAAACAGACATAGCTTTGTCCAAAAAGCCCTACAGAGAGTTTGGCACGGTTCCTTTGCACAATTGTGTATCAGTCCAGCGCGACCAGACAAAACAAGTAGGAAGAGGCAGGCCATTGATACTTTGATGAATGGTGATCCATTTAATAAGGAGGGCCACCCTGAAAAACCGCTGTCCTCTAGCCAAGTGCATAATAAAGAAAAGTGGGACTGCTTTATTCAATAAATCAATCTTATTCTGAGATAACGATCAGACTCCCATTCTTCGTCTCATCAACGTGATTTAGTATCTGCGACTTACACGTCTTACAGGACCCGACTGTTCTTTTATTCTATCATGCATAGCTTCAACCCCCCATCCTCGTCTGAAACTGTGAGAGTTGGGACGCCTTGTTGATGAACTTAAACAGACTTATTGCAACACCAACGTCTCATCAATCTCAAAACGTCTCGCCGCATGACTTTGAGATGACTGAAAGGAGGCCAGTCTTCTTTCAGAAAAGTTCTTCTCAACGGTGAAGCGGTGGGCAGCTTCACACCCATGTGATAGGTGTGAGGAACGTTTCTGGAGATGGGACCAAATCTGGGGTCCCAACTCAGTGGTTTTTGGAGCTTACATGTTCATTAAAGGGACAATTGTCGCTATAATGTGCATTTGTGTGAGGTGCAGTTACAACGGTCTAATTTGATCGTCCACGTGTGCATGTTTGTTTCCATCCCATCCATCTATTCTACCACTGTCTTTATATCATGCTAGAACTCATCTTCTAAAAACTTTGCAGACAAAACTTTGCTGAGAGCAGGAACTGGAGACACGGTCATTGCACCTCGAGATTGCCAAAGGAAGCAAGAGACAGATAAGGATTATATTTGTGTGTGCAGGCCGATACCGAGAGCAAATGCTAGAGAGTCACCGAGAAGCTCGAGAGCGTCCCGCTGTGTGTTTCCATGCACGACGTGTGTGTTTATGCACGTGAGCAGATTTACAGCGTGTGTGTACTTGTGTATGCGACGAAATGAGCACGAGCGAGGGGATGTTTGATCTCGTGTTGGAGTGTGTACAGAGACTTTCCGTCCATTAGGGTGGCCGCACTCCCAGACACACACACGCACGCACACACACACACACACACTCGGATCATAACTCAGCATAGTAAAAAGTTCAGTTGCAAAAAAAAAAAAAAAATAAAGAATTTAAAACGAATCGAATAAAAAATTGTATGTAAATACTATTCCTGCTACACTGACATTATATTCCAACATACGTCCAGGGACTTCCTCCGAGGCTGATTGTTGGAGCAGGTGCACTTTTCCTTTGAGATTATAATTTGACTTGCTGATTGTCTGGCTGCTAAAAAACTGTTGGTTAACCTCTAAGACAACTTACAGCTGCGTACTGTAAACGTGTTTAACATGAACGCTTCAGATGATGACACACACACACACACACACACACACACACACACACACACACACACACACACACACACACACACACACACAGAGACTTAGAAGTCTACACACACACACACACACACACACACACACACACACACACACACACACACACACACGCATACACACAGAGACTAAGAGGTCTTCCTTTAATTCTAAACTTCCGTTATGCAATGCGAGTTTGCTCATTGCGAGTTTGCAAAACACAGCAAAGAACGACGGTTAATCCGGACAGAGACTGAGTCCATTCTTCACACGAGCATCTGCTGGCGGTTTGATGTCATGTTGTATTTCTAGGACCGGGACTGACATATTCAGCCTTCCCTGTAAGTGTTTGGTGCCACTTGAGCTGTGATTGTTTCCTAACCGAACAAATGAAACGAGCACACACACGCCTGAGATTGAATAAAAGCGCTCTGCTCAGTGTGAACTTCCGTCGGATCACGACCTCCGTTCCTCGACTCAAATGTGAAATAAATTATAGCTCGCTTTATTCTTACAGTCATTGTGGGTCTTTCTGGAAGAGAATGTCGGCAAACATTCCTCAAATAAAAGTAAATGTAATCACCGTCTCCCTGGAGGCGACTAATCTACAGAGTAAATGTTTAATCAAGGCTCTGTGATGTGACCGTATGCAGCCTGCAGCCGTGTTGTGGAAAAGAGCACCACGTAATGGAATATTAGTGGGTCCCATGTCTGGCTTACTACTGTAGCTGTGTTTCATCTCATGTGAGGACACACACACACACACACACACACACACACAGACACACACACACATACACGTACACACAGTAGTGGTGTCTGTGAGCTGCCTGTGGTCTGGACAGCGTCACTGGCTGTGGTCAACACTGCGGTGTCTGGGTTATACACAATTTACACTTGTCTTCAAAACACACACACACACACACACACACACACACACACACAATGACACCAAAACTGAGCCTGTGGCCATCTGACAGAGTGTGTTTTACAGTCTCGTAGCGGTGAGTTAAGAGTCATTCGAGGTCCAAAGAGACAAAAGGATTACAAATGCAACTGAGATTGGCCTCCAAAAACAATGATTTCAGAGTTCCGGGTTGCACTAAAGTCAGGCGCGATCCCAACCGCGTCTCTGTTCTCGGACCTCAGCTCGGCAGCATTCACCTGCACTGTAACAAACTGTTTGGCTAAGTACAGCTCAAATCAATAGAACAGGTTTCTTACAACCTCCGCCAAGGAGGTGATGTTTTCTTTCAGCTGATGTGTTCCTTTGGCGCTGTGCGTGTGTTTGTTGTGTCTGCAGGACTATCCGTCTTCCTCCTCCTTTCTGCAGGAGCTGCATGAAGTGACAGTTACCGAGGTTTGAGCCAGTTCCATGAACAATGTGGCGGCTGCAGCCCGTAGAACGAGGCGGGGATGTGAACCCATTAGTACGTAGACATGATATTGATGTCGCAAATGTGTGCAGGCATTCGGAGTTTCAGTTGAGTTTATTACTGTTACCACAACCTAACCAACTGTAACTCATATTAAAATCACTTCACTTATCAGAGATCACAACAACTCTATTGTTAGTGAACTCTCTGTGCTCCTATGTGACTCCCCTGTCGGGTGTGTGTGTGTGTGTGTCTTCAA
>CAAKHC010001672.1:22107-32380 GCA_901007825.1 Macroramphosus scolopax | reverse complement strand
AAAACACCGAGATGATCTCAGCTGAAAATGCAATATTACAAACTCATAAACACACAAGAACCTCATGATTCTCTCTCTCTCTCTCACACACACACACACACACACACACACACACACACACACACACACACACACACACACACTCACACACACACACGCACACAGTGAGAAGGTGTGATGTTATCCAAACAGCCAGCTGTCTTGTTGTGTCAGGCTGCTTACTCTGTTGGCTGCAGGCCTGGGAGAAGGCTTACTTAGAGAAAACAGAGACTCACTCTACATTAGACTGACTCCCGTCAATGGACAGGGCCCACCGCCCGCCTGCCCACCGCCCGCCTGCCCACACGCACGCACGCACGCACGCACGCACGCCCGCACGCACGCCCGCACGCACGCACGAACACACTCTCCCTCTCTCTCTCGGCCCAGAGAAAGTTTCACACACTCGTGCATTCACAGGGACATTCTCTCTCCTCTTGGCTCATCCCCTGTCACACACTTTCATGTGCTCAGATTTAAACACACACCCAAATGTGGGGGTTTTTCGTGCAGCATAATATGAGTAGGGCAATCATTTTCGAGGAGGCGGTCGCCAGGCAACATCTTCTTTGGCGACCTCGATTTTTTGGGGGGAAAGATGGCAGAGATGTTACACACACACACACACACACACACACACACACACACACACACACTTGCATGCACAAACACAACTAATGCACATATCACCAGCAACACAGATCTGGCGCAAAATTTGATGGGTTCTTCATTCGCTCGTGCTCGACTCCTTTATGAAATTTGGTGAAAAAGGGGGGTGTTAGATTTTGAACAGTCCCGCTGACAGACGGACACCATAAGAGTGAAGACCTCCGCTAGAGGCAAAAGGCAAGAAATTCTTGTGGGTTCTTCCTTTTCCCCTTCTACACCCCTCCACCCAGTCAGGTGAAAATCCTCCCCGGTCCTTTTTGCAGCCGTGGGTGGGAACATGACCTCCCAGGCAGAGGTAATCACATCTACACGGAAGTTCAACCTGCTGCTAATTGTCCTTTGGAGCTTCATCAAGTTCATCATCACCAACCATCTGCCCCGTCATTATCCAGCTCCTCTCTAATCACCATTTTGCTTCATAGAAACTGCCATGAGACATCCGTTTGAAGTCCCATGACAGAGAACAGGTTGATATGTCACCAGAATAAACCTCCTCTGAGCTGATCTGATCACCTCTCACCAAACCAGCTGCACGGTTGTGATGACTGAATAAAAACATCATCAACTTTAGTCCTTTTGCACGAAAGGAATTTAAATTTCTGTGTGCATTTAGAAGGAACTATACATATACACTGACAGAGCAACAGAAAGATTCACATGCTTTGGTCAGACTGAGTATTTTTCAGTGTCAACACACTTTCTGTAAAGTGGCTGTCGACGACTTCGGCAATTATCACCCGACTTTCTGTGTTGCTTCGCCTGAACCTGCCGCCACGCCGATCACATACGCCACGAATGCAATTACGTCCTGTCACAGCTGCCGCAGTTGTCGCTGCCACTCATGTTGCTTTTCATCCGTCTGCGTGCTGCAAATCTCCTGCGGTGAAAATCATTATCGTCACTCCGCAGTCCCTCCTGTACTGAACTCTGTACGTCCACGTGGGAAGTCACGAGGTAAGAGCTTCTACCTTTCTACTAAATCTGGGGATCTCACATGGGACTGCTGTCCACCATGAGCACTGGTCCTTGCGTGATGTTCTCTTCTATGTACCGTGGGAGGTAAATTGTGAAGTGCACAGACAATGATGTGGAAGAAGAATTCCCCCTCTGGCGACAACAAACATTAGATGGAGTCATGCTGGCACTTAATGGTAAGAAAAGTAATATATTCATACAATGAATGTGTGTTTCAGGTCATTCTGTGCTAAGGATGTGTACTCCCCTTTGGAACAAGGCTAAAGGATATACTGTGGAAACTCATGAGGGATGCAGTTTAACTGCACGGTAGCACCTCTGCAGGTCCTTTTAAGGTCATTTCGAGGGCGTTGGAGTGCAGCAGAGTGGCTCATCATTCACTCAATTTTAATCAGGATCCCACAGTTAACCAAGCAAATGAGAGACTCCTTGATATCCTGGTGGGAGGGAAATAAACAGATAATGGACGGCGCTCCTGTTCCTCAATGAACAAACTATCCAGGGACGCAATCTGGCTCGTGATAGCTTTTAATAAACTCTCACACACGTGCCCGGGATCCTTCACTCGGGGCGCTTTGAAGACAAAGCAGTCATATTTTACACCCACAAAATGTTCAAAGCTTCCACAGCATCTTCTCTCAAATGTGTGATGCATCACCAAAAATACAAACACAAGCACCCTCTTGGACGTGACGACCACTGGTGAGATCTGACAGATTGTTTCCCTGCAGAAGGAACCTCTCGCTGTTTTCTGAGTCAAACACAGGGATCGTGATGACTTCACACTAGGCAGTTTGGATACTCATGTTGACCTGCCTGCTTTTATATCCAAGCATGATAAGACAGAAGTAAAGATGTAAAACGTGGCTTGTTGTCCACAGCTGAGAAATGTCATTCTATTTCTGGCGTTGCTACTTTTAGTTTCAGTTAACTGAATACTTCCTCACTAATGATGCTTCCTGAGTGAGGCTATAGCACCAAGCATGTGCGTGCACGTGTGCAGGGAGCGGAACCGCGCGTTAATATGTGTGGGTGTGCACACGGGACTCGCTCGAATGTTGTGCTTCTGAGGTATGATCTCATTACCGGAGCTAATGGCACAGCGTCCAAGATGTATGTGTCTGCGCTGAGCGCCGGTGGTCCACAAGCCCGGCAGCGGTGCTCTCTGTGTGGGCAGGAGGACCGGCCAGCTCAGCCTGTACCCATCCATCAGCGCTGCAGTCGGCTCAGCAAGCTGGCACCTGCACTGATGTACGAGAGGGCTGCCGGATGACACATACATGCACGGTCCCACCCCTTCAGAGGACGTTAGATTGATTTAAAAGTAATTCCTGAATTGGTGATATTGGTATATATTATAATAGAAATTATTTAGATTTACCCTGCATACTTTAAGACATTAATATTTTAATTCCTGCACATTTATGCATTTTAAAAAAAAAAAAAAACATACTCCCTCTGCCTACTCGTTCTCTCTCATAGCTTTCCACACACTCCCAACCTACACACTTCCTGTGTGACCTCCTCGAATGTCACAATACATTTATCACTGAAGTCCCTTCCAACCTTGCACCTTCTCACCAGTACGCTGACTGATGTAGCTGACTGGTTCTCGGACGAGGCTGACATTAAAGAAGATTTTATCCTTCATCAAGCCGCCGTATTCCGACGCAGGCTGAGTGACTCATTTTTGTGCACTTTTTACAAGTGTACTTAATGCAGGGAACATTTACAATATACGCTTTGAGTGCAATGAAACCGACTGATCCTGGGGATCTTTGCACAAGCACGGTGCACTTAGAGGAACTGAAGCTGTGGGGGTCGTGACTGCAGACAAATGCAATGCATTTACCTTCAGAGTAGGACGGGATTTTTCGATCATACGTGCTGAAATAGGAGTCACATACTTATCTAACACACTTTGCATGAGCTTTATGTAATATTCAAAGTAAAAATGGGCCACAGTTGCAAAATAAGTTGACCACTGCTGCTCATGACTGTCAGTTCCAATCATTTAACCAGCTGATCAGGAGCAGTTCGGAGTTCAGTGTCATGGACACTTCAACACAAGTTTCTGGAGGAGCTTGGGATCGAACTAGCGGCCTTCCATCTACCAACCAATGCTCTCATCTTTACCAGCCCATTCATCATGTCTCACTCTCTCCAGGTTTTCATTTCCTTTGCTTCCTCTCCATCCTCTTTGTTCCGGCCCGGATGACAGCGTACCAACCGGCGGCCTGGACACATAAAACCTTGCAGTCTGTGGTGTGTTAGACAATTCTGGGAGAAGACATCTGACATAAATTACACACACCCACCGTTTAATAGGGTACCTACTCTGTCCCAATTCATGCAAACACCGGAACACATTGTGACAGTATTTATACACACGCACACACACACACACACACACATACACATCCGTCTTTTTCTTCATCTTATCTAATGGGTCTGTGCCTTTTCTAATATTTTCCACTGGATGCCAGCCAACGTCTTCCTACCTGGATGGAGCACTGAGCACAGGGACTATTTTACGTGCTCAGGTGTCTCCTGCACCTGCAGTGTGGAGAACAAATCTTTCTGTGATTTTTAGAATCGATCAACTGGCTTCCATATTTGAACATTATTACGTTTGCAAAGACAAATGACCCTGCTGGGTGCAAACACTGCATTCAATTCTTGATAAGAACTGCAGAAATGCTTATCAGTCACTGCACTGATGTCTGTAACGGTAGAAAACCAACTGAACAGTCTTGATCTTTACCTCTGTAAATGTATTTCTTATGTGTTGCATTCAGATTGAGTGACTCCTTGATAGTTTCCGGCTCTACAAATCACCTCTCAGCATACAACCAGACTGAGGGTTGATCATTAGAACAAGGTTGGTATGTGCCTCAAGGCAGATCGTCAGGCAGGGTGCTGCTCGTCGATACACCAGAGCGACACTGGGATCGATGGCTGAAGCACTCAAACTGTGTGACTGCATCAATTAATCCCACGCACATTTCCCCACCTCATTCTCAGACACAAAAGCAAACAAGGGGCCACATTAATAATGACGTAGCAATGTGGGACGGGTGATTGATGGAGACACTCGATCGGCACAATACCGTTAAATACATAAAGGTACGGGCGGATGGCGAAGAGAAAGTATGAAAGACGAAAACCTGTGTGAAACATCCCCCGTCTACAGGAACAAACACACACGCACAGAACGGAATCAAGTCCTGAGTGTAGCACAAAATGCAGACCGTGGCTGGAACCCATTTCAGCAAATGTGATTAGCCCAACACACGCCACCTCGTTAGGAGGTTGAATCCTAATGCCAGCAGTGTTTCAGTGTGGGAGCACTATTTGGCAGGAAGCAAGTCCAGATGCTTATCGGTGTCTTGATTCATAATGCAGCCCATCAGCAGATATCAGCAGCCCGATGGGGATTCCGAAGATTCCGAATGTCGACACAACTTAACGAACACATGCAGCATCGAGCGGTTTCCCACACACACAAGCGCACACACAAACACAGCAGCATCTGTTTCAACATAACTAATTAAACCATCAAAGAGACCGTTTCCTTATAAATCCTGTACTTTCTTTTGTTGTGTTACGTGTTTGTTCATCTCTTCTCAAGTGGGATTGTGTTTGTGTGTGGCACATGTGTGTTGCATGTTACCGTGTCTATAGTGCGTGTTAGGGATGTGCATGGCACCCTAGACCGGCATCTTTCCCAAAAACCTAACCAGGTGTTTTCTGAGCCCAAACATAAACCAGACTTTAACAATAGCATTGGCACATCATTAACCATCATGTTTACAGTCGTGCATGCACGGCTCACATCTACAGTAGGGCTGAAACAATCCATCAACTCCAGTACTGTCCACTGCTTACACTGTGGATACGTTGATGGTTGCAGCACTAATCTACAGTTGATTGGCAGGGACGTTGACTTCTGCACAGCGTCAGGGAGATGGGAAGTTTCCCCTCATCTGATAACATTGTTCCTTTCCTCTGTCCTCCGTTTCTCTCCTGTTAGATTAGTGTGGTACCCTGGCCGCTTCGATATTAATAAACCAGCTTCCTGTATCCGTCCCTCGTGGCAGCAGATGCAGGTGCTGCCACCGCAGAGACAAACACTCTGCTGTGTTGCTTTTAAATGCGGATGGACATGTGAACACTTTGTCTTTCCAACAAAGAAATTCCTAAGTTCACCGAGGTCTCTTGAGCAATTTGTTTAAGTCAGATCGAATAATTTTATACACACAGCTGATCCAAACCGCCAAATGTGGGAAGCTGCGGTTGCGAGCAGATGTCACGACTTAACCCCTGCGACCTCAGCTGTCCCGCCTGAGCAAATAAAACGTCTACATCCGGTGCCGCGGCCCCTCCTCTGACAGCTTCACTTCCTCCTCCATTTCTCACACTGCTCCTCTGCCGATAGGACTTCACTGGAACAGGGAGGGATGAAGGATTCATCACTCCAGCCATGCTGCCGCTGGTGGTTGTGCTGGCGTATGTGAAACAGATATATAGATTCATACATATGTATGTTCTTTGGAGTAAACTGAGACAAAGAGAGTGATACCGAAGCGCTAATACTGCTGGAATAATCACGACTATGTAGCCGCTGGCTCCTTCCAGGGATCCTCAATCACTGATAGGACGCATTTTACACTTCTCAGGGTTTTGCATGAATAAAACATTAGTTGACAGGAATATCGACCGCCCGAATAACAGTGCGACTTACAGGAACCCGAAGTTCTCGAGCCAATACGTCAGCATTGCCAACACTGTTTGATTTAGAGTACAGAGCAGAAACAGCTACGAGTGCTTTGCACCAAAGATGGAGCCCAAAGAAAAAATTGTTTCTTTCAGATCACCTGCGTGAAACGAGGATCAACCTCTAAAGTTATAAACCATAACCAACCTTCCTGTGGACCGGTATAGTAGATACAGTATGTGTGGCCTGTTTACGTCAGAAAACAATCCTTGAGACACAAACAGAATCAGACAACAGAGCCACAAATCCTTTTACCCGAGCTGGATCGTGACAAACACAAACAGCAATGCTCAGTTGAAGATGTTAGCAATAATCTACAAATTGGTTAATGGGAACTGCATGAAGAAGAGAGGGATGCTAGATGTTGGTTTTTCAGATCCGAGACTTTTTTTTTTTGCCCTGCAGGAGCCGTTTCACACCAGAAAAAAAACAAGCTGTGGTCAGCTGAGGGCTGTTTTGGATTTGAGTCATCTTAAGTGTCGACCCAGGATTTTTCCCAGAGCTCCTCTCTGTCCAAAACAGTGATGATAGACTGCAAACGCATGCAAACAAGTAATATTACATTTACCCTTTATAGTGGAGAATGGATTGAATCTGGTGTTTTTGCTGTTTTTTTTATTGATGCTTTAATCTGCATCCTCTTGGAAATCTCAAAACACTTGCACATACACACCTATACCCCTGCTAACAACGTTAATTTATAGCTCATTCAGGCAGGGATTCCACTGTGGCTGGCAGCAACAGGTGGTCAAATATCTGGCTTGGACATACAGTCACGAGGCCATATATCTATGAGAAAGGTTATGCAAACTGTGACACCGGGTCAGTCATACACACATACCAACATAAGAAAAGTTTGGAGTTAACTTGTGTTTTGTTGTGATTTTACGCATGAACTCTGCATCTATGGGACCAGGAGTGTGTTCACGTGTGTGTGTGTGTGTGTGTTGGTGTACAGGGGAGATATATGCCGACTGCACATGTGGAAAAACAACACAGAATGTTAGAGAAATGTTTTACAGAAGCTCTTTCCTGTCTTGGAATTCAAATCCCCGCATAACATTCATGTGCCATTAGCATGAGAACAGCTGTATCATCTGAAATCTGTATTCAAATATCTGGAGTAGCCTCTGTTTTCACTTTATCTTTGTACTTACACAAACGCGTGGTAGATAAACGCCCACTCCCTCGGTCTCTCCAAGACGTTGTAGAGGTAATTCTGGAGCCACCGGTACCGCGCGTTCCTGCGACCGCTCTGCGCGCTGTATGTCAGCGGCTTCCCCAGCAGGCTGAGCCGGGCGCCCTGCTTCCTCTCCGCACCTGACGCGGCGGGAGACAGGAGACCGTCCCCGACTCGCACAGCGTTGTTCATCCTCCTCTGCCCAGATTCCACATCTTTCAGTGTGTAATCCTGCGCTCGGCGTCCTGTCGAGGTCTTCAGCCAGAGTCCGGAACCGCCGCTCTCGTCGCCAGTGTGACTTCGCGGCATGGCATCACCAGCGCAGGCGTGGAGTGCGCTGGGAGACCGGCAGGCAATCACATGCAGCCAAGTGCACTTGTGCCAGAGGGTGTTTGGAGACTTTGACTTTCGCTATGCAATAAATACTGTACAAGAAACTAGAGTGCGGAGAGTTACATAATTAATCTGCTTTCATCTCGTGTTCCGTTTCAGCAGATTCACAGTCCGGTTTGGACACTTTGACCATCTGCGCCAGGCAGGAGAAGAGTTGGGTTATGAAGGAGTGGATCCATACAGACATTAAGGAGCAGGAGGAGGAGGAGGGGAGGGGGGTCGCACCCTCCCACACTGTCTTGTTCCTACTCTCACTGTCTGTCTTGTTTCTCTCTGTCAATGAATGCCAGTACTGCTTCTATTACGCGCACCAGAACCACTGGATGAGTCGCCGATCTCCGCATGCACATCAGCAGTTAACTGCGCTATATTTATGACTTCCCGATTTCAGTGATGAATGTAAACTGCAAAGGCGTCAAAAACAAACCACCCGTGCACCGATGACGCGGGTTTTACGCACAGCCCAAACAACCGGTGCAATCGGTTTGAACCTAACATGCTTCATCTGCCACCCACACAATTCTGCTTTGAAACATCTGCGTGTGAAGTCAGACTTTTGGGGAGAACAGGACTAGAAAAAAATGCTGTTTAAATATGCTATCACGTCGTTTGACACGGTTTCTACCTGAGAATAACATTGCTGTTTTAAACTGGTTTTAGATTCCAGCTCTTCGAGGTCGGTTCACGGGCCGGGCAGCAGACCCCGGTCTTGAAAGACCTCTCCACCGGGACCGAACACATTTGTTGATGATGTAGTTAACAGCTGCCTAACCGTCTCCCCCGGACAACCACGTGACCCTGGGAGACGCTACTCTTTGCTCGTGGCTTTCCAAACTGTAACCAAAGTAAACAACGCGCTCAAATTACATGTACCTAATCGCCTCTAGGCCTGTTTTCATGCCAGCGAATGCGCTGTGATTTATAGCAAACAAGACAGAGACAAACAGGATTCCTTACATGTTCTATGAGTCAGGCCCAGTTCTGCCCCTCAACACGCTGAGGTTGGATGATTAAACTGGTATTCTCCTGGCATCCCTCGACTGTCTTGATTTCCATGTTAAGTTCTGAATTGAAAGGAGTGTTTGCAGGGACGTTACTTTAACGCATGGACCTTTTAGACAGTTAATTCCCTCAAAGTCCAATATTATGTCAACAGTTCGACACCATCACTTGTTAGTTCCTCTTCTTTTATATATTCATCACCTCAGTCTCCATAATTAGTAGCAAGTACGTTGAAAGTTTTTTTTTCTTCGAACCGGTGCATGTTGTTTGTCGTGATCAAAGCCTGACCTCTAGTGGCCAAATATCAACAGTACAGAGGTTGTCCATGAGAGACAGATAACGTCCTCAGCGATCGTTACTTAAGTCCCTAAAATAGCCTATTCCATGGATATTATTGTTCGATTTAAGGGCTTGGTGGGGACACACTGGCAAGAGTGTCTTTAATAAAGACTAATTTTAGCGTTTAATCCTCAGAGCTTTATTTCTGCACCTACATTGACTGTGGCTATATCTGGACGTCACATTTCAAAGCCTATATTTGATCAGTGTTACTCCAGATCCAGGATAAGCCCCCTTGCACTGCCCCAGTGTGTTTTAGAATTTATATTAAGATCTTACTGTTGACTTTCTCCGTGCTGTATGAGCTTATAGTCGCAGTCCGGATCTATTTGTTCCAGAGGCGCGGCTAAAAACTAAAGATGCTCTGCAATCAGAGCCCCAAAACTATGGAACAAACTGCCTGAAAAAATCAGAGCTGCAGAATCAGTGACTTATATTTTAAATCTCTGTTTTAGCTCAGAGCCTTTCTTGTTTTTTTACTTGATTTGTATTAACTTTCTGGTTTTGTTGCCTTAGTTGCTTTTCTATGGAGATGGTTTAATTTGCTTGTTATCTTGTGTAAAGCACTTTGTTACATTGTATCCCAAACTGCTGTTGAAGCAGAGTTCCGAGCAGAATCCCTTCAGGGATTAATTAGATTTAATTGGCAGGACTTCAGGACCATGGACAACGACGGCTGAATTCACCTCATGAGGACTGAGTAGGGAGGGAGTGCATGTGAGGACAGAGGGTGGAGATTTGAAAGGGGTGTGCGAGAGAGAGAGAGAGAGAGAGAGAGAGAGAGAGAGAGAGAGAGAGAGAGAGAGAGAGAGAGAGAGAGAGAGAGAGAGAGAGAGCATTAGGGGTGAGTTTGTGTTTGAGAAAGAGATGGCCGTGTCCCAGTTTAGGGCCTTGTATTA
>CAAKHC010001672.1:1057-13985 GCA_901007825.1 Macroramphosus scolopax | reverse complement strand
GGGATAGAGATGGCTGAGAGGATTAGCCCTGCTAGAGTTCCTTCAGGCAGTCGGGATTTTGGTATTTATTTTCATATTTGCACTTGACTCCTAAATCTGGTTTAGATCCTGCACACGCACATGCACACGCACACACACACACACACACACATATCCTACAATACAATGTCTGTGAAAAGAGAAACAACATATTGTAGCTCATTTTGATCCTACCACATGTCCTCTGTTGCTTCTTGTCTGTGTAATAGAATAGTATGTTATTAGTGATGTTATGCAGTCAGCCAGTTACTCGTCTGGGTCTTTGCTTGCTGAAATCTCTGCTTTGACTCTGGAGGCATGAGCATGTTTTACATAAAGCTCGGCTATATTGCACATTTGTGTGTGGGAGGGGAGTCTTGTAATCCCCAAACCAAGCAAATAAAGCTCTTATATTCTCCCTTTACACATTGTGTCAGTAATATTAATGCTGTGGAAAAGTAACTTACACTCGCTAAGGAAGAGAAAGTGATATGTTTGACATGGCACATTTGTAATTGACTCCCAGTGTTGTGCAGGGAGAAAATGATGTCTGAATCTGATGTTTGACTCTGTAATGAAGCAAGGTGGCCGACTGCGGATCCATCCTGGTCTGTCGGTCCCTACAAACCATCGTGGGGTTTTATGCAATATCTCAGGCACCACTGCTGGGATTCAGGGAGTGATTCATGCCACTGCTCTTTTATTGCATATTCAACAATATTCTACTTGGCCATGTGCAGGCACTGCAGGGTTTCTCACATTTTAGGATTTTGCAAGTCATCCTCCGTTCCAGCATACTGGAGGTACCACCGACCACACAAACAAGTGTTTGAATATCTTTAGTATTTGCAATATGTCCAGTCATATTTTGTTGATGGTAGATATCTATGAGATTTTCATGACCTTTTATTGAAGTAAAAAAACAACCTGGCTGAATGTGAAATGTGCAGTGGCTTAAAAATAAAGCCCTGCACACTCAGAAGGTTATTTGTTCGATCCACACGTTTGGACAGGAAGGTGATTGAGTAGAGCCCGCCCTAGTGTCATGCCTCTGCTGGGCCCTTGATTGATGCGACCCAAAATACACATTAAGCTGCATCCAGCTGTATATACACTGAACGAAAATATAACACATTTATTTATAGCGTAGTGTCTTAAAAATAGGATGAGATGAAGATCTTTCTTACTTATTTATAGTGAGATAGCGATGATGAAAGTGACACTTGGATAGCAGTGTTCAAAGTAACACATACTATGTTTTAGTTGTAGTTGGCTTATTATGTAATCATTGCTTTGTTGTGCCAAAGGTGCCTTCAAACTCTGCAGCCTCATGTTCTGTGCTCCCGACTCTTTTCATGTTATGACTGGGTTCTGTAGGTCTATAATTAGCCATGTTTTTGGGCTGGCTGGGGCATTGCTGAACCAGCATTGATGCCAGACTGTTCAATATGCAAAACGTGTTTTGTGTGCTAAGGCCTAATTGATTCTGAATGAACCATGCATAAATGATGAGGGAACACAAGTCTCTCTCTCTTTCTGCTTCTATTCCTCTCTGCATCCAAGAGGCCTTTTCAGTCTGTGCATCTCTTTTTTTTCTGGAGTATTTCATAATCATCCTGTTGGAAATGCTCCATTAGCATGTAAAAAGGCAGCTCAATCGAAACTGCATGAAGTGGTTTGTTACAGAAGACCAGGCCGGAGTTACTCCTGACCCTGTAAACCTGTAATCCTCCAAACCAAATCTGCTTTGCTGTAAGTCTCCTTACAATCAGGGACCCTACACCCAGCACAAATATCACTGCTGTCTCCTTGATACTCTCTGGGGTTGTCCATCCACCTGTAAGATCTCACAGTTTTAAAATACATTAGTTAGTTATTGTATTAGTTGACCATCTGCAGTAATTTAAACCATTTTCTGTGCTAACACAGGCATATAAAAACACAGTGAAGATCTCCAATAACAACTTGTCCAAACAGCTAATTAAGCACCTAATTATTGAAGTTGTCGTTGCCTCAATTTTTGTCGTCCATGGAGTTTGTTGCTTTGAAAATGTTACATATAATGACAGCTGACGTTGAGCTGCAGTCCTGGCTTGTGTCACTACTATTTCTGCATGACCTCTTCATGACCATGCAGACACATTTAAATCTTAATTTAAGTTAAACATATTATTCTTGTAGAGAATTAATTCATTAATGCAGTTAACTTTTTTAAAGGACAAGGCTGAGGACCATTTGTCTTTTATATTTTGTATTTCAGTGGACTAATGTAGCATGAATATATGTTACTATTTGTTTTGCCTCCGTGTGTTAAACATTATTGCAATGACCTTTTCAGATACACACTTAACTCTGCTTTCATGCCATAATTTGCCACATTTTTGTGATCAGCGGTCTGGCGTAGGTCCCGAAATGAGCACCCTAATGTACTGTCGTTGAATAGAGAGAATCCTATTTTTGTACGTGTCCTATAATTAGCCAGTCGCTTTATTCTATTACAGGTGGTGCATAGCTGCTGTGTGGTAGATCTGATTCTGCAGGGGAGCAGAACAAGGGCTTATCCCTGTAGCGATCAATATAGTCTCAGATTATCACTATTACCACACAGGCAATGAGAAACCCAACCCCGGATACGATGGCCTCATGCGCTACAGTGAATTCAATCCCTTAAAATGTCAGTCACTCAACTCGGAAAACCATGTATAAGTCAACCTCTATCAGCGGAGCGGAGTCAGCTGCTAGTGCTAGTAATCACTGTCAAATGCTAAGTCGCTCTCTGGGCTAATCCTCGGTCACCTCTGTCTCCTGGCTGCTCTTAAAATACCACAACGTCTCTGAGGTAAGTCTGCTGTTGTACGGCAGCACAGCGATAAGCCAGGTGACGTAACTGGCACCGGTGTCTTCATTGTGTGCAGTTTATCTCGGGGTCATTTGGAGGAAATGACAAATACACTGCTAATACACTGTAGGAAGTCAGTTTTGTAGTTCTCACAGAAACCAGTCAGAAGTCGGTGACCCCACCAGGTTATTAGCTTTCTCTGTTTTTTGAGTTTGAAGAATTATTTCAGCTTGCAGAATTACCAGGATCCATTAACTGGTATCCTGGACGTGGTCCATCTCCAGACTCCACCTCCTGTCAGTGAGTCCAATCTCAGCTTGGCATTCCTTGAGGAAGCTGAGGGACAATACCACTTGGCGCTTGCTGGCCTGAAGTATTAACTGTAGGATCCCCATCAACCCCCGCCTCTCTGCAACAGGGAGTCCTCACTGCCACTCTATGCAAGTGGTCACACCGCAGTGCTGGATGGGATGTGATGCGAATGCGACTGTTGAATATGAGCCAACACACAACCATAACACACACACACACATGCACAACCATTCTCTGAAGTACGGTTCATTCACATAGCCTTTGCACTGAGCTAGAAGGTTTGATGTCATGCATCATGCATGACTTCCATTTCAACACGCATATTACTGAACTCATTGGCTGAAGTTGTAATCCAGTGCTGTTATTGGCAGTGAAAGCTCTTGCGCCCATCGTCTGACCTGTTCATTTTACAGTGTAACATGTTTCTCTCCATTTCATGAGATGTAACACCACAGTAATTTATTAAGAAAGTGAGAAAATGAGTCAGCTGTAGATTGATGTCTGGGATTCATATTCATATTTGCCTTTTCCATTTCTTTCAGGGGAGTCCGCAATATAAAATGACATTAATCAATACTTGTACTTTCTTCTTTCTTCAGGGAAATGAAGCCAGTTCCCCTCTGGAGATGTGTACACATTGTAAGTATTTTCAACATGTTCTTCCTTCATCCAATGTTGTCCAACAGAGAAGATAAACAACCTGAACCTGATTTCTTTTCTCTCTTTTTGTAATCAAAATGATCAGAATAGTTTGGCCTGCATAGACTCACTCATTAAATACACGACGTTCGCTGTGTGGAATACAGTTTCTTTATAAATTTTAAATGTAAAAATGATGCAAAGTCAGCCACTATTTGATTGTGTTCTTGCTGGTGTTTACAAGCCCAGTGAACATCTTTGAGCTTCTTGACCCTGTGGAGGAGGAGAGCCGAGGAAATGACTCACATCTCTTCTTGTCTGCCTCCTTTACCGCGTCTGCCTTACGATACATCGATACAACATCTCAGCCTATTTTTTTGCGAAAGTCCTCAGAGATGTTGATTTCCCAGCGTGCTCTGGCACAAATGGCTCACTTAGCACCATGAGGTTGTAAAGGACAAGGTTAAAATGTGTCAACGGCTGTTAATGAGCACTGGGACTGCGATGGGTCCCTGCGCAGTGTCGGAAGACGTCAGGGACCAGGTCGCTGTGAAGACTGACCTCATCATGTGTCCAAATCAGAAGTACACGTGAAGCATTAACATGACACCACAGCTCCAAGCCCTCCACCCAAACTTTGCTTCAAAACAGGAGCCTTGACACCGATTGGATGATATCACGCTGGTTTTGTCCACTGCGTTTATACAGTCTATGGGACACCTGCATTTTTATGTTAGCCAAGCCAGACACGCATCCACGCACAAACATACGCAAAGTCAAATCTTGTTAGAGTGAGCAGAGCTGTGTGGCTTATCCATACTTAGATTGTACTATGGTAACATCATGGAGGACAGGACCTTGTCCTGCCAGGCCTTTGAGGCACTCCTCTCCCGGGAGTATGTCACCATGGTGTGTATGTGGGGGGTTGTATTTGGATGATGCATGACCCTCTACTGAACCCATCAAGGATCTCTGTGAGGGATATTTACAGCTCTCTGTGTTTCTCTGTCGGTCTCGCTCTCTCAGTTGCTGCCTTCTCTCGTTCTTACTCTCCTCATATATATGTATGTGTATATGTATTTTAGCTTTAAGATATTTACCTGCAAGCATGGACATTTCCTTCTTTTCCGTTTTGAAGTTGGAAGCATTTTCTTATTTTCTACTAAGCTTTCCTCTGTCAAACATTCTCTTTTTGTCCTCTGTCTCCTAGTTGTATCTTTTTTTAATTGTTCCCTTCTTAGTCTCTCTCCGTCACTGACAGAGCAGCTGCTCAGCTCATCAAGTGCACCTTGACGACTGTAACTCCTCCTACTCTTTTCTGGCGTAAAGCAAAAGTCACTCTCTCACCTCCAGCTGGGCTTCTTACTGGTTTTAACAGACACAATGACATCACCCCAATCCTGGCCCTGTCTCTATTTGCTCCCTGTTGGATTTAGAATAGATTTTTAACATGTTGCTTTTGTAATAACTATTAGGAGGGAAATAAGAAGAGAGGAAGACAGCGGCGAGATTCTTATTGACTGCTTGTGAATATGAACCAGCAAAGTACAACACCCACTCACCTGTATCTGTCATTAGACAGCTCTTATTTCTGTTAGCTGATGTGCAACATAACGATGTGTCACTGAAAGTTGCGCTGAGAAGATGGATTATGTAACAACGGCATCGTTCTACACTGGAGTATGCATTTTTTTAAAGGCTTTGCATCCTCCCATCCTCTCGCCGCTGCTGGCCTAGCCAGGCTTAGATCAGGGTAAATTTTAATGGCCTACTTGTGGGAGCGTGCATAATTAGACACACAAACCGCATCGACACCCCGTTAAGTACAACACACTTTGCTAAAGAGCATGCGAGCGCCCACTCTGTTCCGCCGTGCATCCTGCTCTCGCAGAGAAAGAGAGCCTGAAACCATCACGGGCCAGTCTGGGGCCGCCTAAAATAAACGGCGGGCAGTTCACTGGAGTTCCTTGTTGCTAGGGGTTTCCCTGCGGGCGGGAGGCAGAGCCACTGTTGATGGGGCTGGTGGGGTGAGTTAGGGGTTTTCTGATGGAGGCGAGGCTATAAATATACAGCGTGTGCTCTGCCCTGCTTCATCCTGCATTTCGTCCATGCAGGCGAGCTGTACACGATCACAACAGCCAGGGCAATCAGCTTAATGTACATAGTGCCAGCGCCCCCCTCTGCAGCGCTCACACTCTGCTGTGTAGCCTGCATTCACCTGCAGCCTCTGTGAGATGACACTGAGGGACTGTGACAGAGAACAGATGAATATGTGTGCCTCTTTTTTTTAGGCACAGAAATGAACTAATTTCCATATTAACCACAATTGAAAGTGAGAAGTGAAAGTCACATGTAAAGTGTCCCGTCTTCCTACACGTCTGACTTACTTGTCTGCCCACGTCACACCCTGTGTGTTCTGGGAGCTCTGTACAGCAGGTAAGCTGTTATTATCACATGCCAGGTGGATGTGGTCTGTACACTGTACCGCTCCTCCCTGCCGCTCTCACTTCAGGTTGTTAATGCAGTCTCAGGTCTCCATTAATGTGCAGGTTCAGCTGTTTGGAATCGAGCATAGTTAAGTGGACGCATTCATTAATGACATTTTAGGAGCATTGTTAGTTCAACAAGGATGGTGAGGAGAAGCCAGTTTGAGATCGATTTTCTGTTCACACAGCTGTGCTGCTTTTTAATTAGTTAGCTTGAGCTAGCCTGGCTATTCCCAGAATATTCCGTGATGTTGCCCAAAATGACGGCGAGTGCTAGTCAGAATTTGTCTGAATATTTAATTGGCGTTGATCTTTAGCCTGCAGACATTAATGCTTTAATTCAACAGGAACAGATTTATTTAATCATTTGTATATCCACAGAAATCTTTGCTTGCAGTATTGAATTCAGTTTAGAAATATATGTGCGTGTTACGCTTTGCACTGGAGTATATGACATTATCATAATCATCTCACACTTACATTAGGTCTCCCTCCTAGCGGCTCATTAACACAGCATTGTGAGAAGCCGCTGCTTGCTGTGCCAACCATTTCTGTCACACAGGGACATTTTATTTTGAAGATTTATTTTACCAGACTCACTTGAAAGAGTTTGCATAAGAGTATGAGATACATGAGAGTGAAATCAGAGGATCTCATTCGTCCTCTGGGTGTTTTTATGGAACTTCAGCCATGATATTACTCAGGACTCTCCACCTTCTGACAGTTTTCAGAATAAAACCCCATGTCGGATAAGTTAATTAACCTCACAGCTGCTGTAAAATGATGATATCTATAGTCCAAACCAAGTGTTTTGTTTGGCTCAGCTGATCCGAGACTTGGAAAGAGACTTTGAGGGAGCAGTTGTTCTTGCTGCCATGAATAATACATGTACAAGGCAGCAGAAGTGTGCTCCAGCTTATCCCACTGACCCGGCCGCGTGGCAACAAAAGGAACTCTGACAAGGACACGTTGCGAACTATAAGAGCATGGCTTGGTGATATGGCTGAAAAATGTATCACCATAGAATGTGTCACTCAGGTAGGGAATAGTTTTTAATGACATGCTATTTTTAATATAGATCAACAGTTTGAATTGAGCCACTTTAGTCCCTCACCTCCGTTATCTATGGCACAGACGCCCCTCGCTAACCTGTTATGCGCTCGGCTGGTGTCATCTTCTATGAACAAGAAACAGGAGGCCGCTGATAAAGGAAGTGTTTTTTTTGTTTGTCACAGGAGAGCCGGGTGCTCGTCACTGATAACTCACACCTCGTAGACACAGTGGTGAACATCTGATTGTGTATCAGGAGTTGGCAGGAACATCAAATCAATGCATGAAACAAGCAATCCACAGTTTCACAAATATTTAGTGTTTACTGAAAGACTGACCTTTGACCCTGTGACTCCGTAAGCTACACAGAATTTAACAAATGCCTGCACATATTTGTAGTATTCAATTTCATAGCAGCCAAAACTTACCGACAGCTGATGTGTGGTAATGCTTTACATGACTGTTAGCATTCATCTGTTTATATAATATATACAGTATTAACCTGGATGTTATCCTAACACTGTGTTGGACGATCTTTATGATGTAGTGTTTTACATGCAATTTAAAATGTAAAAAGAAATGCACATTTAGCATGGGACTTCATATTTGCAGTACAGGTGACCTGACGTAACCTCCGCTCCAACACCTTCGTCGTTTGCTCAAACTCTTTATCTCACCTCCCGTTTCACCCCTACTCCTCCACCACACTCACACTCTGATTAGTCATCGAGCTGATCTAGCACAGCATGTCCGAACGTTGAAACCAAAAAATACAGCCCCCCCCCCTCTCTCTTTGCACTGCAGATGCACATGGATAACTGATTAAAGAAAAACAATTAAGTGTTTTTAGTATAGTATAGTTTTAGTATAGTATAGTATAGTATAGTATAGTAACTATTTTCTAATTTGGTGTTTTGATGATTCTTGTGATGCCACATCCATCAAAACTCTCCAATGAATGCTGCACCACGTGGTGCTCTGGAAACTGTGATGGTTATACCATGCAAGTCACATAATATCCTCACTCAAACCAGCCAGGTGTATGTATCTGTTGTGTTATCTGCACAGCGATTTCCTTACATTTGCCATCTTTGTTAAACCCCAGCCAGGAGACATCCGTGCCTGCAAAAATTCCTACATTTGTACTTACTACTAGCAGAACAAAATGTACCGTGGTTACTTACTGTGGGTCTGCAGCTTGGAGCCGTTAGCTCAGTCTTGTGCAGGCCAGAAGTACTGTCCTTGACCTAGTTGCAAGTGGTGGATACTAAAATGTATGAGTACAGCTCATGCAGGTGTTGGCAAGGATATTTATATTGTGCTTGAATATCCACTGGTTTCATGTGCTTGGAGACTCTTAAGGCAGGTGAACTGTTGTCACATTAACTGCTGTTTTCTTCTTGTCAGTGTTTCTTCCCTACATGGCTGCTCTGAGTGTAATGTAGGTTATCCAGCATGAGAATGTCCTGCGATGATAACATGCGTCTCAACTAGATCTTCTCTCTCTGTCTCTTCTTCTCTTGTCCAGTCGATGCTGATGAGATTAAGAGGCTAGGGAAGAGGTTCAAGAAGCTCGACCTTGATAACTCTGGCTCCCTCAGCGTGAAGGAGTTCATGTCGCTGCCGGAGCTCCAACAGAACCCGCTGGTGCAACGGGTTATCGAGATATTCGACACGGACGGGAACGGAGAAGTGGACTTTAAAGGTGGGCAATAAGCTCAGGTGGATTCATACTACTGGTACTTCATTTTCCAGCTTTATTCCAGCCGCCATTTGTCTGTGAATTGTTGTAACAATACTTTTACATCGTTGATTTGGTGTTTATACAGCAGCACTTAAGAAAGGAGGCCCGTCTTCAATATGCTTCTTATTCTTTCCTGTTATTATCTTGTGTTGTCACAGTAGCACTCAACTATCTTTTATATCATGAAGTCAAGTCACCAAATCGTATATTGTGTTGGTATTTGCTGTCTAAACTCCAATGTTGTCACTCCTTGCACTCGCCAGGCACGCTACATTCCCATGCATGCATATAAGCTAACAAATTCTGAAAGAGTGCAACGTACCCGGGGCTGAGTTGATGAATTATTAGATGAGAAATGGTTAAGAACACAGTAACCTCACCACTATTACAACACACAAACAGGTTGCATTTAGGATTTTTGTTTGATTTGGTCTACAGTGTTTATGTGGCTGTGGAACAATAAAAACAACTTTGGGTGAATTGTAACATGAGCTGGCATCAAAACAACCAAACAGCCATTTACTGAACTATCAATATGCAGTTACAAAGAACACGTGCCATGATATCAAGATGTTTGTAATACTGAAGTGTGCTTTAGCTGTGAACCCGCAGCACTGACCGTTCTTTGCTTTCACAGAGTTCATCGAGGGAGTCTCGCAGTTCAGCGTCAAGGGGGACAAAGAACAGAAGCTTCGATGTGAGTAAAGCTGCCACCCACCCTCATTAAAACCACAAGATCTCTTGTCCCCAGACATCATGAGGGCTTTGTCTCCTGCGTTACTTCTGCTCTGTTTGTGTGCTACAACAAAATACTCCCCTCTGAAAATACAATTGTAAAGAATTAACTTGAGTTGTAAAGTACAAAAAACAGTCGGTGCTGAGGACGTGAAACCAGTCAACGACACAGGAAACGAAAGAGGTTGGCAGGAAGTCGACTTGCTCTTACAGAACTACTAACTGAAAGCCAAACAGGAGCATGTCTGATAAGAGATTGTTTGCTTTGCTCCAGAGTGAACAGTACAAAGGCATCCCCTCACATTTGTTACTCTGTGACTGATTTACTCACATATGCACCCTCCCTTGTTCCACGCCCGGCACTACAGTCGCTTTCAGAATCTACGACATGGACAAGGATGGCTACATCTCCAACGGAGAGCTCTTCCAGGTGCTGAAGATGATGGTAGGCAACAACCTGAAGGACACGCAGCTCCAGCAGATCGTGGACAAGACTATCATCAACGCAGACAGGGATGGAGACGGCAGGATATCCTTCGAAGAGTTCTGTGCAGTAAGTCCAAGACATATTTCGCTGACTTTTCTGTCATTTCTGCTGATATCATTTACAAATGTTGAAGTGCCAAACTGGTGAATATCTCTCTGATAGGTGGTTGGAGGTCTGGATATACACAAAAAGATGGTGGTGGACGTGTGAGTGCGCCTCAGCTCGCTGAATCTCCCCCTTCCTCCTTGACACTCGCTTCCTCCACCATCTCTGAAGATCTTCTCAAGACGTCCGGCAAAACGCTCTGTGTAACTATCTGGAAGTATTCTCTCTCTCTCTCGCTCTCTGTCTTTCTCTCTCTCTCTTTCTCTGTCTTTCTCTCTCTCTCTTTCTCTGTCTTTCTCTCTCTCTCTGTCTCTCTCTCTTGCTCTCTCGCTGAAGCCACTTCTTCTTTCAATACCAAGGGCCTCGCAAAGCCAACTTTGAAGTGTCATTGAACTGTAAGTCCTCTCAATAACCAGGTCGTAGCACTTTAAAGGACTGAAGGACATCTACTTGTCATCTGCAAGAGCATCTCTGATTTTGGATGAGGGGGGAGAAAGGGGGGGCACGGTGAAGTGACTGGCTGGCTTGTTCATATTTCATTCTTTTTTTTTTTTTGTTAATTGTTATTTTTGATATTTATTTTTGTCTTTTATAAAGAAGAAAGTATATCTATGGTTGACTCGTGAGTGGGAAGTGTGTAGTATATTAACACTTGACTTACAGTACAACTAGAAAGTAGGGTATGAAGTGCCAACCAGAACATATCCAGGAACCAGGAAGTTATTACCTATCATCACCACTGTTATTACCGCCGGACAAACTGGCTTTGAGAATCACTAGATTCTTGACTTCATTACACGTGACTTGTTGTTCCGTTACAGCTTCCAAACAAGCAGTTGAGATTACAGTAGAGCTTTCATTCGCTCTTTGGAAAAGGGAATCATGTTTTTTTTTGTAATGTCGCTAGTTTTATTTATGTAAAACCATGTGTATATTGTCGAAGATAATCTTTTGTTTCCTGTCATGAAATTATACGTAGATGCATTTATGCCAAGAAAATGTCTTTCCAATATAATTTGTGGCTGCAGACTGATATGGTTTACTCTTGAATAAACTTTTGTTTGCTTTAAGGTGCGCATCCATAAGACAATCTGCAATGCAACAGGAAGCTCTGGACTCACTTAAAGAGAACTACACGTGGACGAAGTTAGTTTTATTTAATGTGAAGCTGGATGGTTAACAACTGAATACAGTGACTGTGCTAGCATAGCCATTCAAGGCAGTGGTTGGTGTCACTTTAACCAACGTGTGTTAGATGATGAATGTGTGCTGATCATTTTAAGCAGGAAGAGGAGGCGGCCTAGTGTCTGCTTGCACGAGCACAGTGGGGAGATTTACCTTTCTCAGCACAGCGAGGAAGACTTTTCTTTAGCGCAACAGTAACACTTTTATGTGTTTGCATGAAAGGTGAACAATAAGATTGAATATTGTACGTTTTTTTTTTTTTACATGCACAGAAAATTAGCTTTTTCGCACATTAATTTCTTTCAGCCGCCTCATGTCCTACCCTCCTCACTACCTACGGGGAGAAAGATCATAAAATCCAATATAATTTCTGAGGGAAAAATGTATCCCACTATAAACCGTATTGGGATAGCTTCTTTTGTTGAGGAGGCTGACGACTGGTTTGAACAGGAGTTGTGAATCTGGAAGGCCCCGTTCTCCCTTATCCCAAAGCTCTGCACGGCTTTGACCTCCTGTGCTTGCATGACATAGAAATATTTTTGTTGTGCATGTAGATACAACTCTGAAATAATCCTCTTGTTTACACATGGATGGTGATGTTAATATATTTAAGAATTTAACGGTATACAATATGGATGTTGCCAAACTTTGGTACATGTACACATATGAGAGGTAATCCAAATGAACTGAACTACATGTAACTTTTTGTATTTTACCCGGGTCAGCCAGATGCTTCTATTTCAGTAAGTTGCACATCTGATCCTGTCTCAAACTGCCACACACTGTACTCAGCTTAAAGGGGAAAATTCCTACAGGTTTTTTTTTTTTCTTTCCTTTTGTATATACGTATTTGTTAAATGCAGTTCTGGCTCTCTGTTCTCTGTATAGTTCAGACCAAGCTTTAGTTTGTAAGTGCTACTTTCTCTCTGACGGACTTGGGATCTTTTTTAGTTTGTGTGAGGATATATGGCAAGACTTCAGTTTGACAACCTTTTCTTTTTCTGCATGCTGCATCTTATGCTGTGGGACTGTTGGAAACTTGATACTGTATGAAAATTTAAATAAACTTTGAAAGATTGAAACTAATATATTCTGTTATTTAAAAACAAACCTAATGTCCACTCAATGATATTTAATGGAACTGAATGTTGTTAAGCAGGAATTATTTCTTCAGGAGGTCATTTTCTGTGAACTGGTGACATCTTATGCACTTCAAGGACAAAGAATATTTCATTAGTGAAGATTTATTTTCTTATTTACACACACGTCTCTTTGGTGCCAACGGATTCAAAAACCAGGTGACCGTGATGCCAGTACGGAAGAACAAA
>CAAKHC010001671.1:2930-14587 GCA_901007825.1 Macroramphosus scolopax | reverse complement strand
TGAGTGTTGAAAAGAGCGTTGCACACAGCGTGCGCTGCAGAACCAAGATGTACAGGCAACTCAGTTTTCTGACACTATGCCAACTTACTGTAAAAAGCTCTGATAATGACAAACCCACAATATATTTTTATACAGTTATACTGCATTGCAAAATACAATGCTACTTATATTTCTATTTTGAAAAAGTTAAGGTGAAATCTAGGTAGATCTCGATACCTTGGAGGTGTATTGTTTTCTTTTCATTCCTTTTGTTAGTCGAGTATCCTAAAACTAAACTAAAGTTTTCAGCTTTAAACCACACTGGTTACATGCTGCCGTCGCAGCCGGAGGCATTGATGACATAATGCACATACAATAAGTAAGACAAGTCTTCAGACTTATTGTTAAAATCTGCCAGAACACAGTTTTAGGACGTTACATAAAGCAGTTTTAAAAGATAGAGAAAAAAAGCATTTCTTTTGAGGTTTTTTAGGAACGAGAGAGAAACTTAATTAAATACCCCCATTTGTGGTTAAATTGACATTCATTATGTAACATAAAATACAAAAAGAGAAAGGTTTTACTGAGACTTTTGGTTCCAAACATAAATGATTTGTACAGTATGCCAAAATATCTAAAATGTAAATTTGACTGATTAAAAAATATGTTCTTGACATTAAAAATAACATTTGCTGCGAGTGTAACCTGACATTTCTGTTTTTTTTTTTCTTCTGAGCTTATTAATTTCAATCCCTGCTGGTAATGTATGAGGAGTAAAGACGAGTACCTGAATATTGAGTGGTAAGGGTTTCATCCCTGAGGGTTTCGCTCTCCGTTTCATTACAGAAATGCAGTAAGGACCTGACACCGTGTGCATGCCTTTTTCTTACAGGAGTAAAATAACTAAAGCAAAACCATAGTAGAACTCAAATCAACAATATTTCACAAGCAGTGATTTGTTAACTCCAGTATGATATTCATCTGTACTGTACATTAAGGATATAAATATTCTGGAAATAACGGAAGGTATTTTTTTTCGTGAGTGACCCATTGCCCAGATTTTAAACTGGTTAAAGCAACATTTCAGGTTCACAGTTCATCTTCTTGACACATTGTTGACTCGACAGTAATTACACCTAAAACACTCCAATATTTCAAATAAAACATCCTGAAAAGATAAATGTCACCATATACAACTAATTTTTCACATTTGATTTTTTTGTCCAGTCATGCAAAATACACAGTGTCATTCGTTTCTACATTTAACATATTAAATCAAACATACAAATTTGTACATGTTTTTTGTGAACAGGGATAATTCCCTGTTATTTGCAGTTGGGTTAATCTTGTGAGACTATTTCCCAGTTCATCATATTACCTATCGAAGGATTGCCAACATGAGTCAGCACACGGTAAAGTACACCCATTCACATCTACCATGTAGGACAGTTTAATTTACCTTTTAAGCATTATATACTCATGTGTCTATATACACTTTCTGTATTGTTAAAGCCATTTACATTCATGGTTAAGTGATGATAAAATTATGAATTAATAAATATTGATGAATACATACTGCATTTACAAAGTAACGACGCCAAACATATCAGCAGTTTGCACAGGTTCGGGAGGTGAACCTTCCCAGTGCAGGAACCAAACAGTTCCGAGTAGCAATCACAAGTGCTTTTGTCCTTGACAACGAGCTCCTGCACTCCTCCCCCCCCTCCCACACATAAAATTATAAAACACTAAATAGGTCAGGGTGCATTCAAAGACAATGAGAAACTAAAATATTTACATTTGGTTGAACTTCTTTTTCCTTCTGTCTTATATCGTCCTTATGACAGCTACTTTCTATAATCAGTCCTCCTTTACAGAGGATTCTTAAGTAAACCGTGTCGACAACAGGAGAGCCTGCTACATAAAACAACTATGAGAATAGTCGACTTCATCGGGGTTTTACAGATGAGGTAGTCAACCGTTAGATTTGCTACAATAGGTAATGAGTAGCGCATAAATTTCTTCTCCCTATTACGAAACCCGAGAATGTCTGTCTTTAATGTATTCATTGAAATGTTTTCAACGCTGAATGAGAAATGCTTGATGATTGTCAGTGCGAGAATAATTTAAATGTGTATGAAACTTCATTTTCCGTATTTGTTTCTCTTCCTGAAGCTGCAGGTTTTTTATATTTCAGTCAATCTATATATGAAAAGGTTACTCTGATAGCCTGTGAATATGTGTTAAAGGTGAATAGGAGTTAAAGGTTTTGCCAGTCAAACTTATAAATACTTTACAGTTTTTATCTTGATCTGAGAGGAAATACAAACTATTAAAATCAACTAAAGCATCCCTGCATTAAGAGGAAAGAGTGGCAGTGTATTAAGTCCCTGAAACATAGAGAGTTGAAGTTGTTGTTACAGTACCGTTAATCTACTGTTTAAGTAGTCTGTGTTATCTTATCTCGCTTTATGTGTAGAATCGAGGCATTTTACATAATAGATGACGTTCATCTGAGCGACAGTGTGTGCAGCTAAAGGCCTGATTTGTAAAATGACAATTACTTAACATTTGCAAGAAAGGTGAAGAAACCTGATAAAAGAATAACGGGTCATAATCCCATATTCAGAATGTCCTGAGGTATAAGTTGATAATGCACGCTGAGGTGTCCCAATAGAGCGATATAATGGACAAGGCAGAACAATCTGAGGAATAGGTTCCCTTCACCAGGCAAAAGATTCAATGAAAATGGCTTGTGATGGCAACAGGGAGAGAGGCCTTCTTAAAGGTTTTAACTTGAACCTACTTACGACCATAATCCAACCTTATAGTACTCATTTTGAGGAAATGGCATCAACCTGAGCTTTGGTATCGTAACTCACTACAGAGAATTCAAGGAAACAGAAAAGGGCAAGTATCAGTGTGGACCAACACGCTTGCATTGTCCGACATAAAACAGGTTTCAGTGAAAGAAAACAACTTCAAATTACAAGGTTTTGGGGAATTGTAGTTTCTTGGGCTTAATTCTGCAATAAGCTACAAGTTCTATTATTCACAAAGTGCGTAATCTCGTCTATAACTGCATAAAAGTAATCGGAACTGATAACGGTTCAAGCTGTGGACTCTCAAATACAAGGTAGCCTAGGATGAATATCCTGTATTATGTAATCTATGCCCTTTCTCTTTGAAGTGCTAAAACTACTGCCAGAAGATGAATAACAGCTTTCTATCCACAGGGAACAGACATTTACCTTCACTGACTTTTTTTTGCTTCAATAAATGTAATAACTTGAGAAATGTGTGGGTGTGGACCGATGCGTGATGTAACAGCTAACTTGGCTAGCTAACAAAGTCGGCCTGTATGTTAGGTTACATTTGATAATATTGCTTTGATAAAATGTCTCATAACAGAGGACCTAATGAGGTTAACGTTACCAAAACTTACAATGCTGCACCTAGATTTCACTTAGAGTTTAACATGACAATGGGACTGATCTTTTTACTGTAAATAAATGAAAAAATGAAAAGTATTTTTCAACTTATATATTCTATACCTGAAACTAAGACTGTATGTTGCCCACCATTATTTACTACCAAAAAGAGGTTGACTCCATCGGAAAATTCAGCCTTACAAACCAGTCTAATGTTGTACATTGATAAAGAGGCAACTCTTCATCATGAACCTTAGTCAGGCAAGATGTGAATTTATATATATGAGCAGTGAAATGCATTCTACATATTTACGAAAACAGCAAATGTTTTTGCATCGCTTTGATGACCAAAAGTAAACTATGAATCCTGTCTTTTTGGGGTCTTAGAGAAAGACATCCCAGAGATAATATCGGAAATCTAAAAAAAGATGAGCCCTAAAATCAAGTAAAATTGTGTTTTGAAGGCTTATACTGGCACTGAAATGCTACTGATAGTTAAGGTATGTGAAGACATTTGAGAGGTTACATACTTGTCAGGAAGAGATGCTGACTTGGTACTTGTTACATCTTACAAAGCGGTATTTTATATTTCCCTGATTGAAGTTACGTAGTATGAGGCAACTGCTTAGTGAAGCATATATGTAACTGAGGTATATTTATGTATGTATAGTATATGTGTTATCTGACTAAGACAGTCTGTCACTGACAAGTACTGCATCCCAACCGGAACCTGAGGTGTTGTGAAGGCAATGAGAGAAAAACTATTACCCTTCATATAGCACAGTAAATCCATACATATAGATATAGAACATGTAGACGGCAAAAACCCTGTTATGCTTGTTATATCCTGTTAAGAGAGGCTTCATTTGTTCCAACAGACTAAAGCAATAAATACGTATTTTTCTGATAATATAACGTTTGGAATTGATATATATTTTGGACACAATAGTGTTTGAACATACAGCATGTCCTTTCATTTCATCCAGAGAGGTGCATTTGCAAAACACTGGCAGAAACTTATACTGCTATCCATATGCAGATAATGGATATAATATATTTAAGATATATCCTTACTATGCCTTCATGTACATTTACAGGGCCAACATTTGCAGTTCCGTGAACTTTATAGTCACTTTGAATGTATGACCAACTGCTGACAGTACTGAAAGAAGACACTGAGGGGCGCCAGTTATTCATGATTCAATTTGGCACTGAATGTAATGAATACACAAGTATATTTACGGGACGTGGACGAGCCAGGTCAGGAATGGTCGGGAGAGAAATAAAACAATTTTGATTACATATAACTATCGGGGTTTTATGGATAACCAGCAACTTTCAATGTCTTGCAAATACAATATTGTCTGGTTATTCTTATTATTAATAACTTAATGTTGAATCATTCATTTGGTGACAGGCTTCCATCATGCAAACCGTTCCCATTACTTGTGGATGAACTCTCTCTTTCCTCAGAAACAATGTGCTGGAGGTTGTTTAGCACTTTACTCTCAGGGGACTGAGAAACACCCTGTTCCTCTAGCTGGCTCATCAGCCTCAGTTTCTTTTTAGGGGGATGTTTCAGGGTCCCCAATCGCTCTTTAACTTTGTATTCCAGGGTGCTGTGTGGAATGCCATAGATCGACTGGGCTTTAGACACACTCATTTTCCCCCCCATCACCAAAACAATAGCCTCCTCCAGCAGCTCGGTGTTGTACTGCCGGTATCGCCCCCTTTTCTTCCTCGGTTGTTTGTTACCTAGGTCTGACTCTGATTCAAGAGCATAGTTTCCCACCACGGCTTGGCGATCAGTGTCATAAGACCAGTATTCTTTCTTCACATCTGAGGCATCCGAACCTCCACTGCTCTTTTTGACATTCTGTCTGGGTAGAATGGAACGAAGGTTCTTTCCCAAACTACTCTCAAAAAGAGAACCTGAATATTCTGTGGCCAGGGGATCCCAAGAGGAATTAGTTCCTGTGGCCAAAACTCGCACCTGTGGAATCTTGAGGTCAAAAGATGATTGCGAAAAGGAGTGACTGTGGTCTTGGCAGGCATCCTGGTGGTTTCCTTTACCATAGGCAAGTGACTGTGAGAAAAGCCCAGCAGCTTCCAACAACTTGGGTATGTCTTTTAGGTGCTCACTAGCTTCACTGTTGGCTCTGAGTTTCAGGAGCGCCCCAAAATGAGTTTTGGAATTCCAGGGGGCGGATCCATTTCTGAAGAGGTCAGTGGGTCTGGAGTTGTGGTTATGGTCGAGAGGTGACTCTGGGTCGCTCTCCAGAGCAACCTCCTCTTTGATGTGCAGCGAGTATGCGAGAGACGAGGAAGGCTTATAACGGGTGGAGTGGCCGATATTCTCCCTCCTCCTCCCATCCTGTCCGTCCGCTCTCAAGGATCGCCTGATTGGATGGAAGGAAATTGGGTGTAAGCAGAGCTTGCACAGTGCCTTACTAAAGGAGGATGGGTTGGGGAGGGGAGGATGTTGGCCACTCCTTTATTATATGACCTTGCTTTGGTAACATCACTGTCTTTTAGAATAACAGGCTGGGTGGTTGTGTGTGTGTGACTTCTAAGAACAAAAAATGCGCAAGCTTGAAATGTTTTTATTTGCTTGCTTTGTTGTTGTTGTTGTTTTTTATACAAATTTTGCATCAACATAAGAGATAAGAAACAAAAGAAGGATAAAGGGTAAAGAAACCAAGATGACAAACCAAGGGAGAAGGGAATATACTGTCTTTGTATTGCAGTGGCCCAAAAGCATAGCCAGAAAGAATAGTATGGGGGTAATTGTCAATGTTGTGAGGCAGCCTGGTAGCCGTAAAGCAGGGCAAAATAACTATGTGATACATTATGACTAGTCTAACTCTTGACATTTTGTGTGTGACGTTACCACTGAACAAGCACAGCAATAAAAGAGTAAGCCAGCAGAGGGTTTTGTGTGTACTAAACTCAAAGCCTGAGTGACGGAATGTGACCACATGAAAGAACAAACCTCAAACAATTGGGCCAGACCACTAGGTAACTCATTTCAGAATTAATTCAAAAGAGAATGGCTGTGGTCAGATTCTATGCCAGACCTGAACGCTATGCTAATGCTGGTCTTTGAACTCCACAAAACATCATCCCAACTATTGAAACCCATTACTCTAGAGTGTTTGTGATGTAGATGGTTTTAGTGTGGATATCACAATAACGACAGAGTGCATGCAACATAAGATGGAAATCAGTTTTGGGCATTTTTGTTCTGCTAGGAATGCTCATTACATTTACATTCAGAAGCACAGACTTGTGAGCCACTGGTGCCTCATTAATCCTGTAACAAAATGTAATTAAATTTCAGCCTCCGGTGGAGATGCACTTTGGAGTTTAAGAATATCAAGAGGCTTTGCTTTTGTCTTCAAGAAAAGCGTATTGAAGTACAATATAAAATACTTTGATCAAACGGCCTTAAATGTTTGATTCAATTCATTGTTGTCTGCAGAGAATGCAATTTAAATGGGAAGCAATCCTCAGACTTGGATAAATGTTTCCAAGGTGATAGATTTTTTATAGATTATTTTGCTCTACAGGATTGATTGACATGAATGTTGATTGAAAGCATGCGTGACAAGCAAACCACCAACATAAGCACACAAATACAGGCAATGCTTACGTATTGAAATAAAACAACATAAAGCAATCTCTTCGTTGGAGAAGAACATGAAATGCAACCACGATTGAAAATTTTAAATTAAATTTATCTTACTACTACATTTTCTTTTGTTTGATGATAATCACTTCAATCACTAAGGCCACTTTTTGAAATCTTCAAAACCTAAACATTAAATTCCGTATGGATTTGTTCAGGACTCCTCCACAAGGAGCAGTTTCTTATGGTTTAGTTCTTTTTGGAATCTGTAAGTCATCTGCAGTTATAAAATGTTATGAATTGCTCACCTTGCATACCGATTCGAGACTATTAGCAAGGCTACAATCCTATGACTTTATCGTGAATCAAAAATCATAGCAGTGCCTTGCTAGACAAAGATTTGAAAATAATAGCAAAGTCAAGGCAACAGAATTGTCTATAACACCAGTAGCTTCTCGCAAAACAAACTAAGGTGATGCGACAAACTCAGCTGAAATTAAATGTCAGACAAAAGCCAACAAATGCACAGAAGGCTGCTGGATAAACTCATCGCTAATTCATTATAAATGGCAGCATGACACAAAATGGGATCTACTTTCAGGATGTACTGGAATATAGTTTGAGAGCAGAATCAAGCAACAGAAAGACTGATAGATTTTCCTGATGGTAAAAACATCTTTCATGTTGCTTTGTGGCAGAAAACATTTGTTTGCATGACCCTGTTGTTCATTTGCATTCAGGTGCTAGCAGGCTGAGTCATTTTAGGACTCAAACTTTCAAAAGCCTCAGCCGACAGTTATGCATTGACGCCATGACAAGTGACTTTAACTGCCTTATCTGATAAAATCCAAGTCTTTTCTTTAATTTTGCTTTATATTTTCCTATGCTAGCCTGTGATAGTACATGTCCACAGAACAAAAAAGAACAGGACTGGAGACCAATCAAACGTGAGAACGAGATGTAACTTACCCTTTGAGTGTAGATGTCTCTGGTGAAACGCAAGGACTGCGGACAGGCAAGCTGCTGCTATAGCGATTCTTTTTGATGGACAAGTCAAGGACTCCCTCTGTTAAAAAAGACAGGGAACAACTCATCTTAGATTCCATGTTCATCCCGTGCAATTGCCCTGCTCAGTCCTGAATAAGCTGCTGTTACCGATGTGTTTGGTTTCACACTACCTTGTTCACTGGGCTCAGACTGGGGCCTCTTGATTGTGAGGTCAAGAGGGGCATCCTGGTCAGCCATGAGCAGCTTGCTGAGGACGGGGTTCTGGCTGTGTGCAGGCCCAGCCAGGCTGGCAGCAGGGCTGGCAGGAGGAGCCTCTGGGAGCAAGGGTGGGGTGGCAGAGCTTTGGTCAGAGTTCGACTGGGGATCTGAGCAGCTGTCTTGAGGGGAGCTGGTTTTTGAGGTATATTCTGCGGCAAACTGGCGGATCATTCTCTGAAGGATCTCTCGAGCCACTACTGGAATGTGTGGGTCATAGAAACTTGGCACATCTGAAAAGAGAAGATGTAACCGTTAATACTGCAGTCATTAGTAAACATTCACACACCTTTAGTGAGCAACTAGTTAGCATTAGTAACCATAACAAACAAAGGATATTAGTTGAAGAATGAAAGTGAATTTGATAAAACCAAAAAACATGCTTAAGTCATTTTCCATAGTCCATGATTTACATTTAAATAACAGCTTACTAAGATCATCAGTGTCATAACAATGCAACATACTGATGCACTAAGCATACTTCATCACTGAGATGTGAAGACTAACCTTTTTTGCAGAGGACTGCATTGAGAAATTCCTCAGCTTGCTTCTCTAATTTGCTGATTGTGTTCTGATCGTCAACCAGGAGGGGTCTGAGTGTATCTTGAAGACCTTCGTTGCTTAAGCCAATCAAGTGTTCCTGTCAAAGGACATGACTGTTTAGGCAGGCTACAATGATACTGAACAACACATGAAACATACATATATACTCATTTTACTCAGTCAAACTGAATGGATAACAGAGCAAAGACGGATTCAATGCATATCCAAGCTTCTTCTTCTTCCAAGTTAATATTTGATAGCATCAATGCCACCAAATATATTTACTCTTTTCCATTTTAGATGTTTGTGTCTTGGCAGCACTCAAATCCTAATGCTGACGGACTGTCTCTGAATAATCGCACTGACTTTCACATGCACACCCTGTGTTGGTTTTCCTCCCCACAACTAAAAGGCAGTCTGAGACCTCACCACAATACTAAGACAAACATACAGACAAGAAATTTTACCTTTACTTTGTCCCGCCTCAAACAGCAGAATAGACAATTTTCATCGAATGACCAGTCAGACACGGCTACAGGCTCTAAATCTGTGGACACAAAACAGACAGGAAATGAGAATTATTTGTAAAATAAATGTTATAATAAATAGTTTTTCTACGCAAAGTTCAACTTCCTTTAAGTATCTTAAATATATTGGAGCTCGTTGGTCATGTTTCACTCCTTAAATGTTCTGTCTCTTCATTATCACAAATTCTAAATGTTGTGTAGCAGACTTTATCATGTAGAACATGAAATTTTATATGTAAAAATTGGTGTCTTGAATGCAGTTTGAATCTCAGTAATAATCCAGACAATGTAATCCATGTTATAATTTGAATGCATAAGTTAATGCTTTTGGGAAGCACAATTGTCATTAAGTGAAAGAATGAAGTGAATTTAATTCATGTGTGGGCTGTAATGAGAGTGTTTTGATTTGTTTAAGTGAGATTGACTTAATCAGCAGCTGATTAATTCAGTTCAACTTCATTTCCATCAGTCTGACCCCCCGACTGCTACTGTATAATTTCTATTTAAACTTCCAGTCCTCTCATTGCAAATGTAATGGAGGCCCATATAGGTCTAATGGACACTATTGTTTCACTTACATAATGTAATGTAAAAATGTCTGTAGGACATTGTGGACTTTTACATTAGCCCTGCCCTGCACCATCCAAAACACCAACTTGTCAGGAACACAAGACATCTTCTCTTCTGCAGCCAGAGGGGCTGGGCTGTAGAGAGGCGTGAGTGTCGAGGGGTATTAGATTGTACAATGAAGCAGCATTGTGATGATGACCAAGTAACAGATTACACTCAAACCACAAAATCAGCATTCATTCATACACTTATGTTAGCCTTTTCTATGTTATGATAAGAATTATGCTCTCTTTAACCGATCTGTGAAATGCTTACCTTTAAATAATTTTAGGTCTTCTACCAGCTCTGAACCAAACAGACCTTCGAGAATGCTCTCAAAACCTGAGGAAAGACACAGCATGAAATAAATATGCAGTTCTCACTGACGATAATGCAAAAGCACATTTTGACAGTTGGTGTAGGTGTAGGCCTGCAACTTAATTGGTGCTGAAACCGGCAGCTGCACAACAGATACACAAAATGTGTTCGGTTATGTTCTTTGTTTAAGATAATCAAAAGAGACTAGAAACTGGTATACTGTATATCAAAAAGTATTTCATATGATAATCCATGCAACAAGGTTCATTTCCTCTTGAGAAACCCTGTATGTAGCCCTCTGCTTCTTTTAAATCACATATTATTAGCTTTCACCCCAGGTTTTTACTTCATCATTAAATACATGCCCTCCATCCTCCTGTTGCCAAGCAACGGAAGCACCTACAGAGTTGGGAATGCTTGCATGTAACATTAAAAAGATACCGCCAGAAAACAGACTACTAGGTGATGGTGTAAAAGTATCCTATACCATGTTGTGCAATCAAACAGTGAGATTGAAATTAAGTCAACAAAAATGTTAATAAACTAACTGGCTTTTTAACACTAAACACTAAGATCTTACAAAAACAACAGTTTCAACTCATTTGGTTTCTGAAGTTAGGGGGAAACAAGGAAACATGTATTATATTTAGAATTTTGGTATCTTACTGTCCCAGCTGTCAGAAAGATATAGTGTGTTAAGCTGTACAGGACGTTGCATTATCACAATATGCTATGTCTGCTGCAGGGTCAAAATAACCAATTCAAAACCACCATGCATTAAATCATGCGCTTAAGAGGTCAGATGTAGCATCTGTCCACTGAACCGCAGTTCAAATGTGTGCATTATTCCAAATCCTCAAAGCACTTTAAGGCCAAGGGTCATGAATCAAACTACACTGACAAGGAAGATAACAAGGATGTTGGGAACATAAAAATGTGTATTAGTACCTCAGAGACTAAAAATGGTTGAGCTTTTTTGAGAAGGTACATCACAAGTTAAATGATCAAAATGTGCTGAATTAGTTATCCAACGATACATCACAATTAATGGCCTACTTACAGTAAGTCTTCACAGATGAGAACAAGAGGGAAAATGATCAACCGTTAACATCCACTCTCACTCAGTGCATTCAATCAAAGGCTGTCATCTGTTAAAATGCCCTCTCTCTGCTTCCCCACAAATTCCCACCCACTTTTATACAGCCAAACATAAAGAGCGAGGAGGGAGAGAGAGAGAGAGGGCAGGGAGGGGAGGGGGCAAAGTGGTGAAACATAGCATTGCCTATAGCTGCAGCACGAGCCTGTTTCTGGGTTACTGCACCGGACTTCAGCTGAAGCTATCCAATCCTACTTCTGAAA
>CAAKHC010001665.1:57832-82279 GCA_901007825.1 Macroramphosus scolopax | reverse complement strand
ACCTTTCCAATTCCTCTGCCTTGCTCCGATGTTCGTTTAATAGGGCTTCCCAAGAGTCACTTTCAGTCTGAAGCCTAAAACACAATACAGCCTGGTCAGAAAAAACATAGAACCCGATGTGGGTCACATGAATCTGTTTTGTAGATTTTAAAACATGGTTTGTATAACTTCTTTATAGTTATTACTTTTAAAAAGAAAAAAACATTGTGTTATGACCAACATATTGTACCTGTTGATGGTTGTCTGGATTTTCTCCATGGCTCTATGCACTGCAGGATCACTAGATCTGAAAGCAAGTATCACAAGTTAAAATGGCGTATAAAATGCCACTTTTGGGACAACAAAATGTATGCATACCAGGCAGTCTGTGTACTAACTAAAGAGCTGCAATACCTCACTGCACAAGCAGGGAGTTGATGACTCTGCGGTTCACTGCATATACTTTTGGCCAAAGAATCACATTCTTTCTGCCTGTTCTCAACTAGAACAATGGAAAGAACAGAACAAAGAAATGAATAACATGAATATGTCAGGCGCTCAGTTAAAATGAAAAAGCCCCACAAAATATATCTCAAACTAAGCACTAACCTTGTTTTTGAAAAGACTCTGGTGAAGAGTTCGGCACTGATTGGAGCGAATTCTGAAGTCTTTCTATTGCAAGCTAGAGACAAAGAAATGGTAGACAGAGATATTCATTCTAAAACAACTGTCAGTGGCTAAAACATTGATTCATTTTTGTATAGGAGGTAGGTAAGGAACTATCTAAAAAAAACAATCTAAACTATTTTTTAATTAAATGTTCAGAGAAATTCATACTTTGCTCTGTTAGCCACACTTTTATTACAGTGAAAATCTCCTATTATTATATTGATAAGTCAGTATGTAATTATATACCAGTGCGCTTGCCCTTCTATTGTTGGGCCCAGACAGCTTCATTAGTAATCCATTTTCAGGTCAGGTCAAAAACAAAACAATTACAGACTGACAATTTCATCAAATGATAAGATCTTACTGTCTCTGATTATTTAATATTTCACATTTTCAGTTAAGTTTGAACTATTTAACTCACCCTCATAGATGCATCCATCAACTTTCCAAGCCTCTCTTGTTGTGATAAGGATGTATTTATGTTCCTGCACAAATCTACAAAAAGCACAAATGTATGTTTTTATACTGTACTAAACAAACGCACACGTAAACCATTCTATTTGCTCAGAACGGGCGAGATATCCAAAAAAACTCACTCTGATATGGGTTGGGAAGTGAAGGCAGAGACCGGCGGGTTATGGTAGCTCTCCTCCACGATTTTCTCCGTGCAGTCGGGCTGACAGACGGACTTTTACGCCCCTCCGTGTTTTCTGACTGAAGTTCTTGCTCATCTTTCTCCGAATGTCCTTCTCCAGCATTTTGCGGCTGTATAGTGGGTGACAGGAATTCTGTTCGGGGAGATTTGTGCGCAGGGACTGTGCAATGGCTTGTGGAGGAGCATCTTTTGGAGACCTGATTCAATGAGTTGACCTGGGTGCACAAAGACAAACACAGAGCAGTGTGTCGAATTGATTACGATGATTAATTAAAAGCGTTGAAGTGGCATAAGCGAGAAATATCTAACTTAGCTTAAAGTTGTCACTTTCAATATAAAAATAATTTGGTCATAACGTTACCTCATCTGTGGTTTCGCCAGCAGCCACACCTCCGCAACTGCAAGACATTTGGTGTTATACATGAATAGATCTGGTCATTAATGAAAAGACATTTACCAAACACAGCGTAAGTTTCCTGGTTTTGGTAACTCAAGTTGTGGTTGCCGTCTCCTGACATTTTGAGGTTAGCAAGCCCAGTCATAGCTAACATTAGCTTCAGATGAAATTCAGATAAAAGTTCAATCTGGAATATACTTTGATTGCTTCTTATTGTGCAGTTAACACAAAGCAAACATTTTCGGTTATCACAGATGTAAAAATAAGATACAAACCCGTCTTGTCCTATTTGTGAACGTATCTCCGCCATTTTTTCTTTCAAAATGTTTCTCCAGCGCGCGCCTAAAAAGCCACACCCCTTTTCTGAACTATGAACTGTGGGAAATGCAGTGCGGTTGTAACAAGCGCAAGATGCCGCATAGAAAATACACGTTCGATGAATAAAGCCTTATCTACCTATTTATATCCGGTGTTTTGTCCTTGTTATGAGCATCTGTCTGTCGGCATCTAATACATAGGTGATGAATGCGACAGTGGTCGATCGTGGGGGTACCTTGCGGGCTGGAGGCTGTATTTCTGCAGTTTGTTTAGAGGTCTAGTGGTCTTTTCAATGATAAGAATAGTCGACACATTCTTATGTATCACACACTACACGATCACTTTTTGAGATCTTATATTAATAATTGTTCCTTTGTGCAATGAAAAAAACAGCATGTACCATTTGGTTTAAAAAATAAATGCCTCTAATTTGAAAATGCCAGTCCTAATAGGTATTCATTAATAAGCGGTTAGAGCTCACTGAAATCTAGTTTGACATGAAAACATCTTCTATATTCATGACTTGAGGTATATGATGCCTCTGATTTTATACCTTTGTTCCGTTCCGTTCTGATTTTACTTTTTTTTTTTACTTGGTAATCTGTCCAGGGCAGTTCTGGCTATCACAAGCAAATTTACCGAAATGCTGTCAATTCATTTGCAAAGCTAATGGAATTAATTAAATGAGAAGGTAATTTTCATCCTAATGTGTGTCCCATGAAAGGAAATGTTACATCAGATTAATTCTTTACTGTACCATTACACTGTATTCCCAAAGCCAGATCATGTATGACATACCTATTTCTGAGAAAAAGATAACTCAATTCAGCAGGACATGCAGCCATTTCACGTGAAGACACAACTGTACTTGTACTTGACAAAATATTTGACAGACTTCGTAATTTGTATCTGTAAGTCTTTTTATAAGTCTGTTAGAGATGTTTTTCACTTTTTACAAAATCAAAGAGAGTAGTCAAAAAAATCAACAACACTTTGTAATTCTCTTGGAGAATGCCCCTTTAGAGTGCCTGCGTGTTTCACTCTAGCTGGCACACAGTCTTGCACTCCACTCAATACTGCTGTCTTCATGGCCTCTTGCAGCAGCGGAACAAATGAAGAAAGAGAGAAAAGTGTAAAGAAAGGGGAGGTTATGAAAAAAAGCAGGAAAAATATCAAAATAGAGTTGATGAAAATACAGAAACCGGGATGGGTTAGAAGGGGCAGAGCAGAATGAGGGAGGTGAGTTTGCGTGCTGCACGCCATGACTATCTCAGCTCTTTTGTGCATGTCACAACAGCTTAAATTCTCTTCTTTTTGTAAAGTATTCTCTCCCTTTACAGTTTGGTTAATGAGGGCAGCGGTTGCTGTTGGCACTGAGTTCAAGAAGGCAGCCTTAGAGTTCCTTTGCCAAGCAGGAACTGCAGGACACGGTCCACCAGCAGAGCGGCGACAAAGTCCACCACCAGAACCTGGGCAATGATTAATTTGAACTGCAAGGAAGTAAACAGGAAACAGGTTACCTCACTATGATCATCATAATTACAAGGTTATTACAACAAAGTAACACATAAAAAGATTAATCAAGACAATTTACCTCAGTTGGAATATCTACAAGGGCAAACTGTTCATTGAATTCTGGTGAAGAACCTGTGAGAAGTCCCACAATCGCTAAACCAGACAGAGCGATACTCCATAGTAGTGGTCTGTTCTCACTGAGAGACTCCATGAAAGGGTGACCCTATCCAAGACAAAAATAATTGCACTCAGTCTATTATACTATAACTATTCAGAAACAATTAATAATAATTATAGTCTTTTGAATAATAATACCTTGTAATTAATGGCAAAGGTGGCCATCTGCATAGCCATTGACATAATGTACACGGTGCTGTTGATTAAACTGGGTTCAAACTCTTTGTATATATCTACAAACTGCTCCCCTCTGCAACAGAGATAGGACAAAGAGAGTAATGTTATATTTTACCTTGCAAAGTAGAGAAGCTAGTCACTCTTTTCCTGTCTCTTACCTGGGAGGACTTCTGCCTTGCGCCTCTCTGTAAAGATACACCAGACTACAGAAGTGAACGGCAAACTGTAGCAGGACAGTCAACACCGTATAAAGATTGAAGATGTTTGGTAAAGGCCGTTCCCGAGACAATGTTTTCAGTGGCTGAGTAAACAGGAAAAAAAAAAAAATGTGTCAGCAAAGACGGCCTTGACAAGAAAATAATCAACCATAAACAGTAGGTTTTTGTATTTCTCGAAAATAAATTCTCACCTTTGACCTAGAGATGAAGAGGAAGCATCCAGCCAACAGCAAGCCTTGTAAGGTTGCTTGGAAATCACTAAACTTTACCCCCTCAAGGTAGAGCACAGACTGGCTGTAGGCTAACACCAGTGCATTGAGAGCGAGGATTTTGAACATCTGTAGTGTTGTTACCAGAGTACAACGGCCTTGCTTTATTACGTGGCAAACTGGGGGAAAAGACCAAGGGACAAAATTTCACATGTGGAAGCAGCTTGCTAAGTTTGTTAAGGCCTGGAATTATTAGCATGTGTTACTTACTGCATTGTATGGAGGAAAGTTTGGAAGTGAAAGGGGCAGCAATGGAGGCATCCCCCAGTTTTACAATTTGTATTTGATCTTCTTCAAGTTCCCGTAAGACTTGACTGATCCTCTCCTGTTATAGAACACAACCTGATGTTTAGACCAGTAAATTGATTGAAATGATAAAGTAGCAAAGGCAAGTTTAGATTACTTTGTGAACCATAATTGGAAAGAACTTTACTTCCTAGTAAATGATTTCACTATGAATCAAAAAGACTTTCACCAAGTCACAAAGACACACACCTTTTGTGCTGCAAGTTGTTCTTCTCTTTGGGCCATAACCCTCTGCCTGGATGCCCTGGAGCTCAATTTGCCTCCTGAACTGACAGGTGGTGAAGGTCTAGATTCTGCGGTTGATGTTTCCTTCTCTCTCCCACGTTTCTTTCTTTCAGGCATGCGCTCAGGGGCATTGGCTAGCAAAGCAACACCTGAGAGAAAAAAACCCTTTGATTTCTACACACTGCTGAAGTCACACAGTATATTGAGACAAAATAAATCAGCCATGTGATTTGTAAACCTTACCTATGTGGGCATGTTTGAGAGCTCCAACATCATTTGTACCATCCCCACACATCAGTGTCACATAACCCAGCCCCTTAAGACTGGTGATAACAAATTCCTGAAACACAATAGACAATATCATAGCATCAATTTGTTATACTTAAAATAGTGATTTCCTATATTTCCTAGAATGCCTCTAAAAAAAAAAAAAGCGAATATGCCGAAGTTTGTGGTTAGCAAAGTAACGAACACAAAGGGACCTCCAGTTGCTGCTTTAGGACCTACCTTCTGTTTTGGACTGACACGAGCAAACACTGCTATGTGAGGCAAGAGGGTGTGGAGTAGTTGGGGGTCAAAGCACAATCTGGCCAGACCCTCCCCTGTTACACACAGGTCAAACTGATGCACAAATGAGGAAACAGAGGGAGGCGGCAATGGTACATGAACATTGCCGTCAATGGACTCCCAACACCACTCACCTGGAAAAAAAAAATTAGTGTTACATAATTACTACTGTGTCTACGCACTTCTACAAAAGAATCAGTACAAGAAACCTTGTGCTATTCAGCTACAGTCTTTAATATTGACATTGATCTTTACCAGCTTACTTGAGTGCTATATGTGATTCTGACAATGTATGACTTGATTTACCCTGACCAGGACCAGGCTGCAATATCAGTGTGTGTTCTTTCTGGATGAAGTGGAGCTCTCTCGCTACATGGCACGCCGTTAAGGGGTTGTCGCCTGTGATCATCACCACCTGACAAAAGAAGAAAACAATCCATCTTAAAACCAAACAGACTGTGTGTATGTACACCCTTGCATTTCCACAGATTATTTACGTGATGAGATGCTTCCTGGATCTCTCTGATTACAGCCTTGCTGTCACTCTTGAGAGGGCAGGACACAACCATGAACCCTGCGAAATTCAAGTCACACTCCAGAGAATTGCGACTCATCTCTCGGACCTATGAGGCAGAAAAATGATCGAGTTTGGTTCAATACAAAATCTGATCTCAGACTAGAATATAGAGACAATCTCTGTCAGTTATAAGTTAATTTGAGTAAAAACCTGCTGATGACTTAGGTGTCCCATTTCTTTGTAGCCCAAGGCCAGAACTCTAGCCCCTTCTCGTGACATTTCCTTGTGAACTTCATCATAACTCGCTGGAAACTCTGCAAACTACAATCACAGCAACATTAAAACAAAGTACAAACCCTTCAATTGGTCAGAACTTGAATGAGAATGCATAAAAGATGCTGTGCATATGTACCATTCCTCTCAGTGTCTCTGGGGCTCCTTTTACAGTTGAGATGTAGCAGAGTTCAGTGGATCCCAGTTTCTCGTAGGAAGCCAGAACAGACATCCTTTTCAGAGCACTTGCAAAGTGAAAACGCTGATGGATCTTGAGCCCATGGGTTTTGATGCTACGTGGAAATACCTTTTCATCTGCACAGAGATACCAGACTTAGGGAGGCAAAGCTACAGTAATAACTTGTACAATTAAAAGCAAAGGTACCATGATACATAATTCAGTGAAATAATGCTAAATAAAATTATCATGAAGAAATATTTCTCTGCATTTGAAGACCATCATTAAATTAAGAGGCAATGGCTGAATTATTGCAAAAATCCAAACAGATTTGGTGCAACAACAAATATATGCAGATTTGAGAGGGACACATCAATCAATAATTATACAAACATCTGCCACAGACCTTATCTTTAGTGGAGATCAATTCCATGTACCTTTAGTGAGGGTCCAATCAGCAGCTGTCAGCATTGCCTTCTCAAGCGGGTCTCCAACCAGCTGTCCATCATCAAGAGTGACCAATGAGTGACAGGTGGCCACCACCCGATGTGTCTCAACTGGGATCTCAGATACAGGCATCACCTCCTTTCCTTCTCTGTCATAAATCCGAATGTCAGCTCATATGCTCCAGATAATACAAATGTATTTAGACGAAAGCTGCCATAAACCATAGCATGGAGTGCTTGGTGTTTGAAGTAAATCACCAAGAATGGAGGGCATGTTTTACCTGAGGCCTGCTACTCCTCGTACCACCAGACTGTCACTAGTTAGTGTTCCTGTTTTGTCAAAACAGCAAACCTCAACTTTCCCTGCAAATGGTATCCTGAAGGGCTCTGTACAGAATACATCTAAAAGCAAACGGAGAAAAAGAAGTCACAAATGAACCAATGCTGCTACAACATGGTATCATATATTGCGTCATCCAAGTTTCTTCACACAGGCTGGACAGGAGCACACAGAGGCTTACATAATTTGGCCAGAGCAATAAGAGATGTGTTAACTGCCAGAGAAAGCTCTATGGGGAGTTCTGGTGGAACCACTGAGGTGAGGATTAGGGTGCACTCCAGAAACAGCTTGTATCGGTTCCTGCTGAGGTCCTTCGTCCCTGCGGGAGTAAGAAAAACAAATATAGGACTTAGATATTACATATGCCCTCACCTCCAACTTTTAGCTATCACTTATCATACGGCTATTTCTAAATAATAATTGTCTTTTGTTAATTAAAATTTGTCAATTTTGTGCATCTCACCTTCCACCCACACATAGACAGCAGCAGCAATGGCAAACACAAGGAGGAAGAGAATGAAGATGAAAGTCTCCAGGTTGTTTGCCGTCACTCTCTTCACACCAAAGAGGATGGTCCGTAACAGTTTACCCTGAAGAGAGAAATTTGTGCACACAAATTCACAGCTGACTCTACATGACCTTCAATGACATGTTGTAAAAAAAAGTATGATTAAAAATGAAGGCGTTCTAACCTGAGAGGTGTAAAATCCTGTTCTCAGTACATAGGCCACACAGCCGTTGTCTACAGCTGTACTCACAGGAAAAAATGTGTAAACTCACTTGCAACGTGTTTTGAAAAGATTGACACAATATTGACTTTACTGATTTGCCTGCCCACAATATGTTTATGTTACACATACAGGCAAAAAGAATATTCACTCACATTTAAGGCCTGCACTGGCTTTTAAAGGGGGGCTATGCTGGACCACCTTTGTCCCTCCAGAGATGACATGTAATCGAGAGTCTGTCTGAAGGTCAAGGAATCGTTCTGGGTCCAAATCCTCCACAGGCTCCTGAAAGCCCCATAATGTCAGCAGTTATTACATCATCACAAATTAGGACGATGAAATGTATATTAATTGAGGATGGCTATCAACACTGTATGGTGTTAACATACAATTTGCCTCTAACCTTCATCTGGGGGACAGACTCCCCGGTCAGCATAGCCTCATCCACAATGCAACGACCCCTCAGTAGTAGCACATCACACGGTACCAAGTTGTCCTGAGGAGAACGTCCTGGGAAGTAGAAAATACACATGTGGAACACTTTCAGTCAATTTTAAGTTTGACTTGAGAGAAGTAGCATTGACAGGAGCCTTACCTATTGAGACAATGTCACCGGGGACAAGCTCATCACTTGATATAGGTCTCCACTTACGGTTACGATAAACCTACCAGAAAATACACAAAGTTAACCGACAATGCTTTTAAAAACATCGAAATATACTCTGGATAGAGCTTTGTGACTCAAAACAGACATTTTCCCGATAATATAATACACTAAAATCTAAATTTAATCAAACTTACTTGGATCATGTACGGCTTGTTCCCCATACGGCGGATCTCAGACATATTCCTCATTTGTTGCTGGACCAGGGAGGCTTCAAACGCCACCAGCATGAATAGGGTAAAAACACTGTAGTACCAGTACTCATCCAAACACCACAGCCCCACACAGAACACCTGATGGATGGCAGTGGATAGTTACTTCATATCAAAACAGACCGGATAAACAATTTTAAATTAAACCTTAACAGTAAAACCCATTGTATTGTCTGGAGACATTCTCACACATACACACACACACACCTGGAAAACAAAAAAGGGAGCTGTAGCCCTTTCTCTAAATAGCTCCAGGAAATCTGGAACAACCATCTCAGCACGATTGGTGCCATAGCCCTGCTCTGCAGCTCTGAGTTCAGCCTCCTCCTGATAGCCACGCCACGACTGAAAGTATCCCATCGGGTGGCAGATGGGAAATGCAATTGGAGAAAAGCATTTCTTTTCTTTGTGGTCAAAGACATAACGAATCTTTTGAAACTCTAGAGAGAGAATCATCTCTCCAGTTTCATCCTGTGGGTAGGTAGAGATAAGAGAAAAAAAATATCGTATTCAGTAAGAAGCAGTAGAATTTTGTAGGATTTTGTCCTGAACATCAGTCATTAACAAGTAAAACACAAGATTTAATTTTACAACGTACAGTGAGAATAAAACTCAAAAGCGGTGGCAGACCCACAACCAAATTAGCTCTTCAACTAAAATGAGGAGAATCTGGACATTAAATAATATTCTCTTTAGACAACAATTACAAATGAAAATAATAACTTCAGACTTTTACAGTTCCCAACATGTTCCCATTTAAGACAACTTGAGGCTAATACTGGAGTCAAAATGTGAACTTACCTGGTCTCTATGTAGTGCCACGAGCTCCGCAGAACCATTGTTGGGGGTGGGTATGACCTTTGCCAATGTCGCCTTTTTTGGGTCTGGTTCCTGTTTGTGTCAGTGAACAAGAGTCAAAATTATCTTTGGTATAGGTGTGGGCCTCTGCAAGTTTGTTACTCTCAGCCAGACATTTGCTTGATTAACCTTAAGTTTGAAAACTTTCTTTTAAAATTATTTCTACGGCAATTTACACCTGATACAAATCTAAAATATATTTCTGTACAATCTATACTTCTTTATACAACAGCCACAGGCAGGACCATAGAAACTCAGTAATATGTTGGTTTACATGTATCTTCTGGTATTGTTTTGTATAAAGTGTCATGATCACTTACTTCCCTTATAATCTATTAATGTTTCTCCCAAAATGATTTATACGCTGTTGTGAAATGTTTCAGTGTCACTTGCCATTTTCATGCAGCAGCAGATTTTTCCTCACAACACATAAGGCTGATGTTTGTGATACTATTTCCCTCACCTTCTCCCTGTTATAAAACTTAAAAGTAAACTTCATGGGTAATGTGAAATAGTCTTTGTCTTTAAGCAAGACTGTTTCCACTCCTGCTCTTGGGTTGATGCTGACCTTAGCATTTGATCTTTTTAAAAAGGAGGAGGCAAACAGCCTCCTCCACTGCATGTCAGTGGAGTAACACCTTATTATTTTTGTGTTTAATTAGGTTTACCTTGGAACAAGTTAGCCAACAGTGCGCGTGGACGGACCAATAGCCAGAGAGCGCTGTGAGGACGTGCGCGATCCCGATAGCAGCTAGCGCCAGGAGGCCTGCCTCTGGATAGTCTGAAGCACCATACACTCCTAACCACACGTACAGCCAGCCTGGGTACAGAACAGCCAGGAACGGAAGGATAGTGCCGTGTAAAAGCCGGGGCCTTCGCCTGTAAAGCGTCACCGAGCTCACCAGCTCGTCACCGGTTCCGTTGTCATGCTGGTTGTGGTTCACAGAGGGGGCCATTTGTAGCTCATCCGGTCCACCGATCCCATCTGCAGCCGTATCGCCCTCTTTCTTAACCTCGTTCATTGTACTATGCTTCTACTATGGCCCCCTCTTTCATCCACCACCACCCCGTCGTGCTGTAGCCCGTGAAAACGCAATTCTACACAAGGAATGTTGCTCGGTTCAGCCTTCAGAATCCGTTACCGAGTCGCTCCTTCTCTAACCGAGGCTTCCGCATACGTAAACGCGTAAAGACACGTAATGATATTTTGGCATTGTTCGAGTGAACTGGGAAAAGATACATATCTTTCTCTCTTGCATTATTTTTGTAAAGCTTAGTTCAAAATTACATTTGTATAAAGTACATCTTTTACCGAATGCATACGTCGTCTAATGTTTTAATTATGCGATGAAGTTACTATATCTTTAATAAATGAAGTGTCATTGTAGGGGTGTGGCCAAGGTATGAGATTGACATAAGTCATAACCAATGACATTAAAGAATGAGGTTCGATCGCTTTATTTCCATCCAATCGGATGGTAAAGAGGTGTATACCAATGGATACCGTACAGACATGGCACCACATGCAGGAGCGTAATAACCTTGATTGATCAACTTCATCGTTTAAGAAGAATCTAAAAGAGCAACATGTAAGAATATTATAAACAGTTTATATTAAAAGTATACTCTGCTCTCTCATCTAGACAGTGGTGTAGATACGGACATTCTGAATCATGTCTGCATGCTCCATACTTTTCGCCGGCACCTATTGTACACTTCTTAAGTTGATGACAGTAATCACTGAAAAAGAAAATATATATATATATGTATACCTGCATCTGTTACCTTTCAGGCAGGCTGCTATGGATATCACGGCGAAGTATTGCCATAAAGAGATGGAGGCATATGGGTCATGTGTTGCCTCCAACCCATCAACATGGCAGATAAAGTGTCATGAACTGAAGATGAAGGTTGCACACTGCACATCGTCACAGTAAGTCGGGAACATGCTTATAAATCCACTGCTATGAGACAATGACATCTCAACACCCAAATAATTGAAAAAAGGCTTACTCCTTCTCCCATTTGTTTTGATAGCCCAGTGATCCAGAAGATTAGACAGGACTGTTCCAAGGAGTTTGTGGAGTTTGAGCACTGTCTCAGAGAAAACCAGGGCACACCTACCTCCTGCTCAACCCATGTGGCTCGCTTTCTTGGCTGTGCAGAGACAGTGGATCTCAGTGGAGTGGGTAAGTCCTTGCTGGAACGGGCAACAACTCAAAGTCACATGCAAACAGTTGAAAGTGAAGGTGATTAAACCACCAGAGATAGTAGTGTGCACGGTGTTAAGATTATTATCCTTCTTACTTTACTGTTGAAGAAGGAATGATGTAATATAAATATTTCCAATATACTCAAATTTTGCTATTTCAACAAAATAGAACTAATACTGTAACCCTTTTAGCGTTATACCAGGAATAGTCGCATAACTAATATATTCCTTTTCTTTACACAGTGACAAATCCTGTACCTCATCCATCGTAGCATTCAACCGTCTTCCATAACCTTCAGATTACACCTATCCCAAAGCAGCACAGATCAGGCGATGTACAGTGCCACATGTTTTGTGTGGCGCAGGGATGCCTATTTTGTTTGACATGACTTAATGTGACTATTTTCCTGTGTTCAACAATAAAACTGAAAAGATCAACAGCAATGACTTTGACAGGTTTAGTAGGTTTGTTTTGTTATCACTCTTTTGTTGATGTACTTCTTATGTAATTGTTGTGTTCATGTAAAACACCTTCCTTTAAGCAAGAAGTAAGATTGGACTGATCTTTATTGAATCTTTTATTAAAACCGACAGCAGATATATATTATCAATCTGGTTGGTTTATCCTCTTTTGTTTTCTGTTGCTTATGTATGTCCTTCCCACCCTCTCCCTCACAAGCGCTGAGTCAGAGTCAAATATTAAACTGGAATGTATCACTCCCACACAAATTCTCTTCACTACTCAATGACTGAGAAATAGGGAGTTTGGGAAGAATAGAGAAGGAGGAGGCTGTCAGAGGGACAACTGACTGAGACAGTGGGAGTATGTTGAGTTATGAGCCCTGTGACCACTAAGCAGAACAGACCTTTTGTACTTGAAGTATTGAAACCTTGAAGAGCATAATAGAAGGGACAACGAGTCCTTCCTTTTGAAGTTCATATCCTCAGTTTATACCAGATGGAAAAGTGATTAATATGTCATCATTTATCATATTTAGGATGAATAAGGCAGACAAAGATGAAACCGCAGACTGTATTGAAGATTCAGCAACGTTACATTCAAAGCACATCACCTGGTAGTCACTGAACATGAACGTAAGATATAAACTCCCCTAATACCACACAAATAAGTTACATTCACAAAAACATCACCATGAAAATGCCATGAGTCAAATATAATGTCATGATAAGAATGTTACAAGCTGTAGCGGTAACTCGAGTGCGATCACTAGAACCTGAATGAAACAAGTATCACTCTAATCCTATTATATTCTGTACCACAATCTGATTATGGTACTTCCTGCAAGACTTGCTATCCAACTTTTTGTCTGGAGGCTAGTTATTTAAACCTACTTTGTGACAAATATCATGCTACAGTTTAAATATTTGTTGTTTATCACAGAAGAAGGTACAAAATATCTACCTAACACCATCTAACTTGAGATGTTTGAGAAATAAATGATTACAGAATGAGACTAATAATCACACACATTAATCATAACACAGTCATACTTACATTTACATTTGGAGGAAATCATTATGTACCCAATATCCTAAGTATTGGGCAGTATAGATCTATTTGTTGATGTTTACTACACCGTATCTCATTGACTAAGTTAGGAGAAACGGGGATGCTAAAGCAATAATCTCTTGTACAACCCTGTCTCCGTATAAGGCTCTTCAAATGACCCTGTAGTTTTGTCTAAATGTTAAAAATGTGATGTGAGCTTTTGGTCTGCAGTATACCTGTCGTGCATGAAAAAGTAAATAATGTAGTTGCATGTAGAGAGTCCAAATGTCATTCTTTCTTATCTACATTCTTGAAATCATTGGGCATGTTCAACTATAATTCTATACAGAACAAAATCCTGAGTTATAGCTCAGGTTATACAAACATCCACACTAACCTGAGAGCAAAATTGTACGCCAATCCATATACAGTATTGTATATGCTGCAGCCTTTTCAAGCACAATAACTAATCACTGGTCCGGTCAAAAATGCTATGCAATATACTCGTTTAATTTAGACCCTCAGCTGCTCATAAGTCCTGCCAAGGCTCTGAAATACTTGTAACTTGATTGATGAATTGGCTTTCATCAACCAATTATCCATTGTAATTCATGATATACATATCGATATGTTTGATAAGTGTCTTTTGTTTGTCTTTCTTTTTTTAAAAGTGCCATGACACTGTGTTTTGTGGAACATTACATAAATACAACAGGAGAAACTGAGGTCATTCTACATATCTCGTACATTTACAGTGTCTGTATTTCCAGCAGGTAATTCTCATCCAGGGAGGATGATGGGAACATTTATGCTTATCTGATGCAAAGTGGTTAAATTACAATGATTAACTTATTATGATGATTTTCCCCTGTGGTAAGTGGTGTGTTTGGGTGTAGGCTGTTTCATGGAGAGTGGTCCCACAGGCACGTTGATGGACAGACTCCATTAGCTGCATCTCTGAGGTGAGAGGTGGAAGAGGAGGGGAAAGGGTGAGAAATTATAAGGGTCAGGAGGTGAAGTAGGAGTTCTGCATGGAGTAGAGACGGTCGATGGGGTTTCCCACTCGCCCTGGCAGGAGACCGCCCTCTCCTGTTGCCAGGAGGCAGTCGCCAAGATGACTAAGGCTTCCATCACTGTCCAGGTCATGGAACACTGTCTCGGATTCTGGAGTGAGAAAGAGTGACAGTGTGCACAACTGAAGTACAATATTATTTAGTTGGAACAATAAATCACAGAAGAATTTGAGAAGAAGCACTAACGTTCTGCTAGAAACTCAGACAAACAGTCAGCATCATTATTTCATATTCTTATCTAATCACAATTCAACTCTTTCCTTGTACAATTACATTGTACATTGTATACGTCCTTTAGACATATTCGTATCACTAATGCTACAAAAATTGCTTAACTGTCCCCAACTAGCTCCCTTTCAACATTTTTTAACAGAATATTCACAATATTAAAACATGTGAATTGGAAGAAAGCTAAAATGAAACTACAGGGGACATAATGCTGTCCTGTGTGGTCCTATGACCTTGATTTCTAGATTCCTAACACTTAGAGAATATGCATTAAGAACTGAATGCTACCTTTAAACTTCAAGCTTTCACCTTCTTTCTTACCATAGGAGTGAAGCTGTTCATTGCTCAGCTGAGGCGGTGTAAGCCCATGCCGAAAAGGCTCGCCACCATAGATGTTGGGGTCCAGAGTGAGTAGCTGCTGTCGGGGCAGAGAGGGATATCCCAGCATCCCATCCATGCCATGGGTACTAGAACCATCTGTGTGGAGAGGAAAATCAATTTAGTCATAAAATGTTATATTCTATTTTTGTAATATTTGCTCATTCTGCTATTCTTACCCTCACTGTCATCATTGCTTTGGCGCCCCCCTCTACTTGGTCCTCTCCTGGTGCCACCCAGTTGTTCTTGTTCCTGCTGCTGCTGCTGTTGCTGCTGCCGACGAGCTATTTTCTTCATCTGATGCACAAAAAAAAAAACACACACACTGTAAATTCCTCAGCATTTAACATGTGATATAGGACATGTGTTCAAGAAATATGTGAAGTCTAACCTTGGCCCTCTGGTTTTGAAACCACACTTGCACAACTCGCACTGTCAGCCCAGTCTCAGCAGCCAGTGTCTCTCTCACCTAGAGGTTAAGAGATTTACATTTTTATGAAAACAAACTTTATGGCGTCAAGCACTGAAAAGCACAGAAAAAATAACATTTCAGTATTTCAAGGCAATGGAGTATTTCCTTAGCCTACATTGCCATAGATGAGAAAAGTTGATCCACCCACCTTGCGGCAAGGCTTAGCTGACACTTCAAAGGATGCTTTGAAAGCACGGCGTTGCTGTGTGGTCAAGATGGTGCGTGGTCGCTTTGAACGCTTATGCTCCTTCCCTTCATCACCACCTTTTCCCCCACCAGAGCCCCCTCCACCGTCCTCATCCTCACTTTTCACTGGGCAAGGGAAGCAAGAAATAAAACAAGTATGACCAATTAAATCTTTTTCCTTCATGAAATAGGAAGCAAAGGTGCCTGGGTAACCGAGGAGGAGCTAGCTGAGACTGAGTTGACTTTTGGCTGAGGCCCTGGTTCATTAGGTAGTGAACTGCTGAAGAAGAAAGTTATATTCTATGTTGTGTATTACCAATATTGTTCCAGTGCACTGAAGGTTCAGCTCCATTGATGATGATAATCATTTTTCAGGAGCTACTCACTGGCATACAGCGGAGGAATGTGAGTGAGCTTAGTGAATTCATAGATATAAAGGATAGATGTTTTTCATTAAATGCACAATAATAAAAAAATACTTTGACTTGAATTTCATGTGAAAAGCAAGTATGAAACCTATCTTACCTGATTCAGTTGGTGTGGGACTTATTGCAGCAAGCATTTCCCTCTCCTTCTCATAGTCCATGCGACAGAGCAGCTGGCCTTCTTTCAGCACAAACTCATCACCTCTCTGGAGCCGGCGTTCACACTCACAGCAGCTGAAGCAGCCCAGGTGGTACACCTGGCCTAGCACACGCATTATCAGCTCTGAACGTCCAATCACCTGTAGACAGGCACTGCACTTCCTCACAAACAGCCTGCAGGTGCACAGGGAGACAATTGGGCTTATTTCTGAGGGACACCTACATAAATGATAAAACAGCAAGTTGGGAGTAAAGGAGGGGCCAAAAGGTGAGGTAATTAAAGATGGAAGCACAGACAAGGAGCTCTGACACATTTATCCTCAGCTCCAATGATTCTAGAGATTAGCATAGTCTCTTAATTAAAGGTCATATAAACATTACCCAATTCACAGAGCAACAAAGTGAACATCTGCTACAAGGAATAACAGTAATCATTGTATTTTCTTTTCTCCCTCATGACAGTAGATGGCAGTAGTTAGCTTATGACAGCGGCCTGTTGCAAGTTCCTTTGAATTCCTTAAATGTTGAGATGAGTTTAATGGGGTTCAACCCTTATCCCACCCACAACCTTAAAGCTCCAATTTAACAATATGAATAAAGCTCAGAGCACAGAGTTTTTCTCAGGTTCTTTGCTTTTCCCCATAACCACTGTCCTCCTTTTGTCACTCCATCTCTCCCTGTGAGATGTTAAACCCTTCAATTTCTCTCTTGCCTCACCATCAATTCACATTTCCATTCACAGTGCATAAGTCTCTGCCATTAAATTCCTCTCAAATCCCTACTCCCGCACTTGGTTTCCTCCCCCTCCCTTCCCAGTATTTTCTGCCAGCATTCCCAGTTCTCCCTCATGCCCTCCCAGCCTGCCTCCCCAGTTCACTGAAACTAATAAAGACAGGATTAATTAGATTGTTGTTTAAACAGTGCGATGGCCAGACAGACGCTGTAAACTCATAACCAGGGATTGGGGATAGCATGGGGTTAATCTCTCTCCTCTCACTTATGCACACTTAAACACACATCCACACAAAAACATAGGCACTCGCAGACCAATACATGCATACACATGGGCACACACACAGACATTTGACACAGCCACTCACTATCAGTATACCTAGTCTGATATGGGCTAGTTACCCTCCATGCTGAGGGTGCAACCCACCTGCAATCAGGAAATACAGATTTTTGATCATCATATTATCACTTCAACAAGAATAGTTAATTAGGTCACAACAAAAAGATGGAAAGAGACACAGTAGCACCAGAACCAAACACAAACCTTGACAAGAGGGAGAAAGGGAGGATGAGAGGGGCACGGACAGGGGGAGGAAGGGACGAAGACAGAAGTGTTGTCGCTCCCTGACTGAGTGATAGGAAGGTGTTGCTGCCCAAATCTGGAGTGTAAAGAAGGAGCCAGGTCTGCACATTAGAGCTCCTAATCTGTGATTCTGTCCCAAACGCAGCTGCCATGGTTAATCTTTCTCAATCCATCTGCCAAACTCTCCCTGAACTCCCCAAATGACAGTGTCGCTGACTTAACATCATAACACAAACACCAGTCTAGTTGTTAGTAGTCCTGTAAAGATCTATTTTGAAAGACCTTTGTGTTTAACTACAATTAACTCAATTTCCTACAGTACTATTGTAAATTATCTGCAAGGACCCCCATGGTACTCATAATATCTGCCCGTGTGATGAATGCCTTTAGCAGAGCCATCGTCACACGGCCGTGCATTGTGCCTCACTCTCCATCCAAGAACACTTCAACACCATGAACACTTCCTTTCACTGTGAACAAAATACAACAGACCTGTCACAGGATTGCCTGACATAAGACTGAATATGTTGGTGGTTAAGTCCCACACTCCCTAATAGGGGACACAGCACGGTAGGAATTTACTCAACATGGCAAATGAAGGCAACTTGGGGCAACTGCCACAGAGGGGGGTCTGTAAGTAGATCAGCCTAATCCCTCTAATAGAAGTATCATTCACACGGGCTCTGACCAGGGTGGCGCTTCCAATAAATCACTATAGACATAATGGTTAAAGAGTAACCATATAAATTAGGTGCACCCATCGATTCAATGTTATTAACTTTCCAATAAATCTGAATATATTTGGATTGCTGATGGCGCACTTTTGCATTTTTGCCAAGTTTACATCCTTGAAATTTGCTATTGTGTTGTAAAATGTTGTTCTTCTTATTAAATTGAATATGTTTTCTATTTGCATTTACACGACCTTTACTCATCAAGCTCAATTCATACATCATAGAGTGCAACAGGTTTAAAACCTGGATGTTCTTTCCAAGTACAGTCTATGATTATATTGACTATATCTTGTGTCAACAGCACAGTAAATAATGAATACAATCAGTTTCCAATGACCATCTGCACACAAATCTTTCAGAAAATATTTTTAGGAGTGTTTGTATGTCTTTAAATTAAGTCATGAGTGTAATAGACAACATGTGACACACACAGAATAACAGAGCAGTTCAGATAAACAGTCGACCTTAAGACCCTGTGATATACATAATCTTAAGAACATTGGCTTCGGCAACTTCATGATCATGTGCATGTGGATTGCAGAGGGGTTAGAGGGCATGGCTAATTACAAGTGCACGGATTATGAGATCAAATATAAACAAGCATAAAAAGGTGATGTATTGTCAGAATTGGGTTGTTATAATCAGCCCATTCCCCGTAGCTGTATTTCAGATCTTAGGCATACAAACAGAATAACAGGATCTTTGTCATCTCCCTAAGCTGTGTCATGTGGCATTGTTTTTGCCTTTGAGCTCTGACAAGCGCAACATTGTCTGGACTGCAGTGCAATCTTTTCATAAATATGTATATGTCTTGGAGCAATTACAGTTTTTTGTACTTGCTTTCACGATTGATGAATATTTATACAGCTAGGGGTTGCTTTTACTGACTTAAATTTGAACGCTTCCTACTGCGCTTTCTAGGTTTGGAAGAATTAGCAAGCCAGAACCCAACATGGTTAGTTTTGAACTTGGTCCCAGAGCCACAGCTCTATTACAAATGTTGGTTCTGCCCTGTATTTTAAGATGCATGTCGGTTTCTAAACATGTAATATACTGAGGAATTCATGTATTTCCCTCATTTTATGTAAGAATGACCATAGAGGGTGTCACACCAGGGTGTTGAAGTCAAAGTGCATCCAAATATTAATGTAAATGGTGGACGGAAAAACAACAGAAGATATGCAACAACCTTACTTTTAAGTTTTGCTCTGTTTAGTATCCATTTCTCAGATATGTGCGTAAGGGTGTGTGTCTGTACGTGTGTGTGTGTCTTTGTGTGTGTGCGTACTTTTGGCGGATATTGCTCTGTGAAGCAAAATGGCTCAGAGCCAAGGTTCAGTAATCACATCATCTCCTTTTATTAAATCTCCCTGCACTGCTTCTGTGTTATTAAAATCTCCCAGCATTCCCCACGATACTCGCTACCACTGCCACCACTCACTCACACTCACACTCACACACGCAAACACGCATGTATATAAATACATATATGTGGTACAGTCACACACAGGCACATACACACACACATACATGGGTATATATACAGTCACATGCACACATAAACACGTATATGCTCAGTTTGTGGAAACAGATAAGGTGGTGGGGCACAAACATCAGTAAAACACTGACAGATGCTGTTGTTTGGGCACCAAATCATGCATCAATAAACTAACCTCATAAACAGTTACTCGCCAAAAATAATTAGAAAAAACCAACCATGTAATTGTTGTTATCTAGTGGACTTGAGGGTCTGCACTGATCGGAATTACATCTTCAGATGCATTTCCTCACAAACTATCAGCCAATCTCACAGTTGTAAAGTTATATATCATGAGTGTAAACTGTTTACTCTAGTCATAGGACAAGTTCTACAGGAGAGCAACACTGAATCCTGTACTATTCAAAACCAAATATAATGTACCTGTGTAAAGTAACACCTAAAATAACACCTATATTGTCTTCATGATATGTGTGATACTCACCTGATGCTACCAAGAATTAATGCTATGTGGGAGAATATAGCTTGGTAGGGAGTGCGTGTGTGTGTGTGTGTGTGTGTGTGTGTGTGTGTGTGTGTGTGTGTGTGTGTGTGTGTGTGTGTTAGTTTAGATAAAACAGTTAATCCCCAGGCCACCAGAACGCAATATCCTGTCTGCCCGTTTCTCATTTCCTGTCTGTCTCTGGCGGAGCGGGAAGCAGCAGGGAGGGGGTGACGGGGGACAGCGGGACCCGTTGCCCCAGAAACAGGAGATACAGCCGGTCGATTTGAGTAAAGTCTACGCTGATCTCCCTATCTCTCCCTCTCTAGTGCGACCCCCTATTCTCTCTCTCTTTTTCTTCTTCCTCTCTGCTTTTATTATCTCAGATTTAATAAAGCCGAGGCGAGCAGCTTGTTCTGCCATGAAACATTTATTAGCTGTCTGTTATAAAATTGTTGTGGGGGTGGAAAGATGATGGGGTCTCATCTCACATTATGCAAAAACTGTAGCAATATCAACCCCCCCTCCCAATGCGCACACATACACAAACCTCTGCCTCTCCATTGGGCTCACTTCCTAAAAATCTCAGACACATTGTCTTTACCTTTTTAATCCCATTTTAAACCCCCTTTTCCATCATAGATCTTTCATTTATACGGTGGCATCTTAAAGTTCTTCCTCTGCACACCATAAAAACACAAAACTTCTCTATCCCCACTTTTCTTTTCTCTGGCACACCACTCATCATCTGTTGAGCTGAAGGTTTGGCTAATGCAATACTACTGGGTAAGGAAGGAGTGTAAGCATATATATATACTACATATATAGTATATTCACTCACTTGTCCATTTATTAGGTACACCTAGATAAAACCAAAGTGGCATACTACAATAGGACTGCAATATATCCTCCCTTAATGAGGATTATGATGCTCTGTTTTTATTGAATCTGATTAAGAGTGTTTTTATTTTAATGCACATTTTGGATACTGTTGAACTATTTGGGTTATACTGAGAGGTGTACCAAACATTTTGTGAGTTCCAATTCCTAATATAAATGGGGGATGGACCAAATATTAGGTACAGCTCTCAGTATAGCACAGTAAGGTTCACAGATACAGTCTTGCAGTCAGTGACTGTCGGTGCAGCCATGATTTATCCACAGGTATTGGCAGAAACGTTCAATTATTAAAGACAGAAAGTGCTAAAGCGAAAAGAAAAAAAAATGTTTTCACTCACCTCTAATGGTTTCTCCATGCAGATAGTAGATATTCAGTTTATGAGTTGTCTGTTGCCATCCTTGTGCAACCCTTTCATGAAGATATGTCTTTTGTAATGTAATGTATATATCTTTTTCTGCATGTACAAGAGACACCAATAGAGGTGAGAAATGTGTTTTAGGCAATTTGTGCGAGCCACCCTTGAAAATGATAATGGTGTCAGTATTCATACTAGCTGTATTGTAAGTAATTCATATGGCAGTCATTCATCAATCAGACTTTAGTCGCCATCTAATAGGGACGAGGGCTTGTTGTCCCGCTGACGTGTCATTGCATAATTCCCTCTAACAGTATTTCCCCGCAGCCCTATGTCAGGCCTGTCATCGCAGGACAGCCAGAGATCGCTGTGGTAATTAGCACTGTACCAATCAGCCCCCCCACGTTTCTCCTCCTCCTATTCCATCCTGAGACACAAAGAGACGCTCAGGCAACGGGTGGGTGGCGGTGGAAGGGGGGACGATTAAGAGAAAACAAGGGATAATGGGGGAGATAAACTGTTTGGTTTCTTCGCTGCTATCAATCTAAAAAAAAAAAAAAAGAAGGAAATGAGGTTCGGAATAGAGGAATATTATTACAAAGCAGACAGTGATGAATGAGGTAACAGATAGAGAGACAGCGAGAGAAATGCTGGATATAGATGGGAGATGGGGGGTAGAAGATGCAGTTTCTATCCACAGACTAGTTGTTGCAGAGCTGCAGACTCAGAAGTTCACTCACATCATCACAATGTAAGAGAGGACACTAAGCAAGGCTGTTGTGGTTAGGATTACATTTAGCTATTTGGTCAGAGAGGGAGATTCCATAAGTTTGGCAGCGGGGTCTATCTCACCCTGTGTGCAGAGACCAAGTTTGTAAACCTATATGTAGTTTCAGTGCCCTCCACCCCACAGAATAAGGTATTAAACCCAAGGTTTAGTGGATATCCACCCTTGTGACCTGTTTTTCACAGGGTTGAGGCTTCCTTTATGAAGCTTACAAGGGAGCTTGCAGGCTCTGCACAGCCAGGCTACCCTCCAATCTGTTTGGGCTCAGCACTATTGACCAGGAAACTCTGGACTTATACCACTGAGTTTGGCAAAGAACCATAACGTTGACCCAGTGTGTGAAAGACTGTGTACAAAGTGCACATAGGACTTGTCTGTCTGCCAATCAGCTGGTTTTCTTGTCTTATCTTCAAGCAAAACAACAATAAATCCACAAGAATGATCCACAAGATGCAGTTTATCATCTCTAAATCCCCTCATATCCATAACAGATTGGAACCAGGAAAACTGAAGATGAAGGCACATATAGATAATGAGTGGCTATAGGTATGAGTGGGCTGATCACTTATTTTTTACCTTAAGATGCACGTATTGTATGAACAGGAGTCACAAGGGAACCATGTATGCTATATAGTGCTTGAATGTTTTCATTAAGATTATGTGCTTCCCCCTAAATAACCCCTAATGTTGAAACAGGACATGGGCATTTTTAAGAATCACACTGCTCCATTTAAAATATTCTTTAAAGACATTGAACATGCAAAATGTTAAATACATTTTTAGCAGTTTCCCCCAGAAGAATCAAGGTGGGGGTTGGGTTGCATTAATCATATTAATTTCAGATGTATATCCTCAAAGGACACAATGTGTATTCATTTCAAAATGATGATTTTCTGTTTTAGAAAGCAAACTAAAGAAAACAAGCATATTAAATAGATGATCAGAGGAACTCTACTGTGAAATTAGTATGATGTGGCCTTTAACTCATTCTGAGGGAGAGTCAGGGAGGAGAGGTCTGCCTGTCTGTGTGTGCGAGGTGATGTAATCAAAGCAAAGGATAAATTAAAAAACTGTCCAACAAGCCAGAGATACCGGCTGAAAAAAATATCCCAGTATAAGGAAGAGCCGGCAGGATGCCATCTTACCTTGCCTATTTTTAACAACACATTCTACAAAAGTCATCTGGTTCATTTAATATCTGACATGTACGGCAAGTTAATATCAAATAGACATAATAGTGCAGGTGTCACATAGAGGGTTAAAAGAAAAACAGAAATAAATTCGCAAATTCCCCTAAATTTTTGCTGCATGTTCCAAATTCTTAGACATGGTTATCTGTTACAATGCACACACCTGCGCTACATGGGGGGGAGTCAAGTGTAGTGTGAGCCGCTGATGGACAGACTGCAGGGAAAACAAGGAGACATTGTTGCTGATCCGCTGAAGGTCACAAGCAGCACAGTGTGCCAAGTCTGGCACCGACTCAACAAGGCAACTATCCATATGCAATGTATAGGGGACTAAATCAACACCGTAGTGAATGAGCAGCTGACTATTAATTTGGATCTACAATTACAGTCATTACATGGGGAGAGCAAATACGCTTTTTCATTCCATCACTGAAATTAAACCTAGTGCTTCATTTATGATAAGCTATTGCCTCCATGGTTCCCACTCATTTCTCCAGATAAACGTCACACACAATGGGACTTTCATCATCCGCCAGTTCCTCTTTCTCTGTCTTTCACTCTCCCTCGTTCCTCCAGATGTCAGGTACAGTGGGAGCTGCTGGATGCCGTCTGACACTTTTCAAAACAATGATAACAAGCTGCAGGCTCGTCCTTCAGCCTTCTACTCTTAGAGCTCCCACCGCAGAGGCACACACCAAACACAACCGAAACAGAACGCACACACACACGCACACACACGCACGCACGCACGCACGCACATGCACGCACGCACACGCACGCACACACACACACACACACACACACACACACGCCAGCCTTTAATACCAACACTTATGGATCCTGTCCTCTGCTGTG
>CAAKHC010001665.1:39222-57812 GCA_901007825.1 Macroramphosus scolopax | reverse complement strand
CCACACACACACACACACGCACGCACACACACACACACACACACACACACACACACACACACACACACACACACACACACACACACACACACACACACACACACACACACACACACACACATTACCAGAGTGGAAAATCAAATAAAACAAGATGACAATTTACATTTCACAAAACAAGTGTTATATAGTATATTTACCATGTATTAATGTAATACATGTAGCAAAATTAAATGGTGCTGATACAAATCAGGTGTGAACACACATGTATTATACTGTGTCTGAAAACATATATTTGACTTCTACATGTGATGAGAGTTCATCAAAGATTGAACATTGAATACTCGCTCTAATTTCAATTGATTTTAGACACATTTAGTTCACTTAAGTTTGACAATTATGAGCAAAAGTATGTACAAGTATACAAAGATTTTCCTCACAGTTTTGTAATGTTTGTGATGACAGTCTGGGGCTGACCATGAATTTCAAATATTTTTTTAAATAACAGTCAAAGGTGTTATAGCTTTGGTGAGAGATGGTGATGGACAGAAGGAGTTTTAAATGACTTAAAAACAGCCTTTGTGTTTTTACTAAAAGCTCCTCCAAACTATGCAGATCTCTAGATAAAGATGCATTACTCAATTTGTATAATCAAAATAGTGCAATATTACACCAGATTCATATGAGGGAAATGTTTACTGAAAATATTGAGCATTTCTTCACATCTAGATTGATTTGCTCAGTAATTGTCAACAGACGATTACTTGTATGATAAACTTGATTATGTGCACTGTTTAAATAAAGCATGATCAGAAGTGGTTTTGTCTGGATTTACAGTTTTGTTCGAGGAAATAAACCTGATTTTGACAAGTTAATTCATTTGTTTAACACATATTAAGTGCTCAGCAAAGGTCACTCGCAGCATCCTAAAATCTAATAAATGCCTCATGTCAAGGCTTTAGATGACCTTTTCCTCATTTTCTCCTTTTAAGTCTTTTCACTTGTTCTCCTCCATAGCAAAGTTATACTTGACTGGCAAGTATTAGGGTTTGGGTTTCACTGTGTTACAGCTGACTGCTGAAGGGTCAACCATGAAAAAACACCATGCACCGAATCAGCAACATTCTACATTAACAGGTGCTCCGATTTCAAATTACTGATTTCAAAGACTATCCATAATATATTGGTGTATTCTTGGCCAGCTGACCAAATCACTGATATGATAATAATACTTTCTTATTATGAAGCAAGCCTCCCTTAAAAGTGCATACACCTGCACAATGTGTGTGACTGTGGCTTCTTTTTAGTGACATGAACTTGATTTGGATGTGAGGAAACTGCGGCTTTAGCCAACACCTGAAACAATTCTTCTGTATAGCCCACTGTTAATAATTGATTGATTTGGGAAGTAGATTTATTCGCAAGCTGTCCTAAAATATTTAGTAACATATACTGGAGTAGCTTCAATATTGCCTTTTCACCCTCAATTTATCTGATTGATGACTATCATTGCTTGTCTCTTTCAAAATGAGACCAACCGAGAAAATATCAGTGTAGTCAGAGGACAAAACCATCAGGCATCAACAGAGTTAATTAACTCTGAAAACAATCTTGTTCCAGATTTTTTATTACCATCTACCGTGGATGGTAGACCAGGAGCTTAATTATTTTATTGTGGCTCTACTTGAAGGTTGGAGTAGGCAACCTCTCCCACCGCTAACTATAAACTCTCTTATTGGAGGAACAACAAACACTGATTCTGACTTCAGAGTGTGTGTGTGTGTGCGTGTGTGTGTTCATGTGTGTGTGCGAACGCGTGCGTGTGTATTTACTCTTACTTCTCGTAGTCATGCTTGCAGTAAAGCAGGCGGTCTCTGCAGTAACAGGTCCCCGTGAGTGTGCTCAAACACACGGTGCACTTGACGCAGGTCTCGTGCCAGGAGCGCTCGTTCACGCGCAGCAGGAAGCGGTCGGCGATGGGAGACTCGCAGCCCGCACACAATTCTCCCCCTCCCGCGTAGTCCGGACCTGGAGGTAGCGTATCAGCGGGTAGATAGAGAGGAAGAGACAAGCTTCAATACTCAAAATAAGCGTCCAAAACCCTGCCACAGTTGAATGATGACTCCTTCCTTTTTCAATCCACCATTTGTAAAACACTGTAAAATCATGTTTCACTTGGATCAAACGACGCATTTTGTGATATTATAGTACAGAATTTGGCACAGAACAACTCCAACATGCAGAAAATGAAAGCCCGTCCACCGTGTAACCGGTAATCAATAGATCAAGTATGGTTATGATACTTTTTTGTATTCTTTATTTCAACCTTAAAGAATCAATCAACATCTAAGCCTAACACTAAAAGTTTTAATTCATCTTTTCACTCTCACCATCGCAATATTTCCCATATCTTGTATATATATTATATTTATTCCAGCATACTTTCCTTTTGCGCTATTGCGCTACTGTCCCTTTGCTGTACCGAATATATATAAATGCATGTTTTCTGTCTTTGTTCAGCGTGTTACCCTTTTTTTTGTATGTCTATTGCACAAGTACTTGTGGAGCACGGGAAAAAGATGATGCAAGTTTACACTTACTTGGCCAATGAAGCTGATGCGGATTCTGATTAAATTATTTTAGGAGACGTCTTCCTTGTGATTTATTAACCTTTTAAAAAACTTTTTTCATATCTACAACCGGCATGCTTTTTCTGTTTGCAGTGTAATTTACCACCTGTATAATCAACGTTTTGTCGGTTTATTTCTTTCAATCTCCTCCATTACTGTGTTACTAACTTTATCACAGCACTTGATATTATAATTGATATTCGCATGGGGATTCATATTACATTCGAATTAAAATTCCTTTGTGAATGTATGGCATTTCTACTGATGCTATAGGCCTATTCGCAAAAAGTGAGTTCATTATAAACCCTGGTATTCTGATTATAATTCATTGTGTCAGCCATTTCTACATGCATAAGTAGGGAGGCCTGGTACTTTTTACGCTGTTTCATGAGGCATTTATTTCCTCTCGGCCACAAACTGTCGGTTTCACTCACCAAAAGGTGTTGAGGATGGAGGCTGCTGCAGACAAGACTGCTGGCTCTCCTCTGTTTTCATCCCTTCTCTCCTTCCCTCAGTGTGATCGCTAAAGAAAGACCAAAATATTTTTCTCTCTAATTGGAACCACCAGTAGATTCATTTGAAAATATGGGAATCATGAGGCAAAACAGGTGGAGGTGACGCACATACATACGAAAACCAGTCATGTTTCCACGACTATCACAATATAGATACCAAGTTAGAATTACAACCACCATCACACACATGTACAGTCTGTACTTAATTCATGTTCTTTAATTACAGAGATAAAAGAAAATTATGAATTTATCCCCGAAAATATATCGGAATATAAAATCAAAGGAAATGCATGGCCATCAAACACAATATAATTAAGTCATCTTCATTTTTGTTTCGAATTTGACAACAGTAATGGGCCATACAAAATAATGAAACACATAAACACAAGTATAATATTTCTAAACATTTAAAATTATATAAGCATATTTTCCTATACAAACAACTATTTATAGCATATGTCTTTGCACTTTAAATAAACCATTGTTAGTGCAATTTGATTTGATGGGGTTTAGATATTAATATCATAAAATATGATTTAAGGCTTTTTTCTAAAAAATTGAACATTATAATAATTGTAAATTTTCTTTTTTTATTACTGTTTCATTAAACTGATTTGCAGCTATACATTTACATTTTGGGTCCCACAAATTTATTTTTAAAAAGCTACCAATCAAAATGTGAAATTGAGCTGTTTTGGGAAACATTGACGTCTATGTTTGATTACGTGGGCCCAGATAGTTTGGATTATGTAACATTTTATCTTGGGCTTCGAGAATCGATATCATCATGAATACAGCCTTTAATCCAATTGAAAAATAGGCTTCATCTATTTAGATTATTGTTAGAATAGTGATAAGGATTTATTAGTATTTCTACTGTAACGTTTTGCAGCCTTTTATGTCGTAAAACCTACTGAACAGAAAATAAACAATTTAATATGGTGTAATTGACGAATTGCCATAGAAATTGGGTGATTGGATAATAAAAGAAATTAATTATGTAAATACAACTAATCTGATTTGGTGTTTTGCCTAACTGGGGGCTGAATACATTTGTGCAATGCATCGATAATTACATGTGGAGACTAACAGCCTGACACCAGATAATGACTGGGAAAAAAAAATTAATTTACTTTGCTGAAACTCACCTGCTACAATTAAAGCAAATATAATTGTCATATTATTTGAGATTCAAAAGACCAAAATAGTTCATGCCAAAAACGCATTGCGAATATAAGAAATTGGTCTTGAAGGAAGAAGCCTCTGCAGGTAAGGACCGACGTTTCTGCACTCGTCAAAAATGAGTCATTTTATGTCTACAAAGCCGTTAAAATGGGTTTGTGTTCTCCAAAAGTGAAAAGCGAAACCCGAACATGACGAATATGAGCATCGTATTTGTTTGTATAAGATTACTTCACTATTATAATGAGATTTTATCCACGCGTCAGACAATCATCATACAAAGTGAACTGAGCACTTGAAACTCGACCTCTGATAAAATATTGTCTACTTTGCGATTATATTTGTTTGGATTATCACACAAAATCTCAAACTACAATTTATCAGTCATTAAGGTATCTGCAACTCGAACCTAAATGCACAATTTAACATAACCTGACACATAAAAACATACTGCTTTAGGAATGAGAAACAAATATCAATTAAAAAGAAAGAATTGAAATGACTTCACCGACAACCTGTTCCTGAGTTGCGAAGTCTTATCTTACCTTGAGGTGAAACACACTCCTCCTGAAATCTCGGTTGGCAACATTAAAAAAATGGGGAAACTTTCGGCCAGTAAATGACACGTTTACAGATCTTTCACCTGTACCTTACAGTCCGCTGCACATATTGACTACGGTAAAGATACAATGAGCATGATCACCCGACCTATTGTCTATTGTCTCTCATCCGTCAGCCGTGTGTGGGCTCTGACTTGTTTCGTGCGTAAAAAGGCGCAGAGGGAGGAGATGGACGGACAGAGAGGGAGGGAAAAGGTGGGGAAGATGAGCGATGATCCAGCCTATTGATAACTCAGATGAGGATGATGTTTTGCATTTGTGTTCAAGGTTATGGTGAGAGTTTAAGGGGCGTCGCTGAAGTGCTTGTGGTGAGATTCTTTACCCCCTTGACTTGGGACGCGACCTATTATTCCCCCACAATGCCATTAATTGCGTTGATTACCTGATTCTGTCAAAATGCGATGAAAAGAACAAAGGCATTTGAAAATGATAGCAGTTGCAAATTCCATTTAGACGCGATAAAATGTTGCATTTATTTTGTATTATACTGGAAACAAAACAGGTCCCAGGATGAGAGAGCAGATAGGAAAGTGAGAGAGAAGGTGACATCTAAAAACACAGCGCTTATAACTACAAAAAATTGTTTATTGCCCTTTTACCATTGTGTCTGGCGTGATTCCCCCTCACACTGAGAGAAGACCGCCCCCTTGTGTCACATCACGAGAGGTGCAAGAAATAACCCTTCACAATGATGACATACGATGAATGATTTTTTTATGCACTATACATTTCCATTCGGATCCTATAAAACGTGAAAAAGTAAAACAAACACATGATGAAACTATTTCTAAAATACATCATTTTGTTGATATTCATGATAGTATGTTTACAACAAAACCTCAGAAAACGTGAACTTGATGTGCTAAATTGAATCTCTTAACCTGCAGTCTTAAAACACTTGCTTTTTTACATGCAAATACATTAAAACAGGGCTCCCGTCAGACACATTTGGAATCAGGAAACCCTCCCTTAGTTTGCTTACTTATTTACTGCAACTGATATTTACATGGCCTAAAAGAAAGAGAAGCAGGCTGGTACCGAAACATGTCCTCTTATGTCTGGGTCATACGGATCCGAAAGAGTATAAGCGGTAATAGAGCTATGATGTCCTAGTAAGCACCAGGCCTAAACTTAAGTAACTTTTTCGTCAAGGAACATATCAGATAACAATAATTAGTGTAACAAGTGATAAATGTCTGTGTTAATATTACTTTATCTGCTGGCTAGAGCCTGAGACCTGTTTGTGTGGTCTTTTTTTGTTGTCTTTGTGTCAGCCTGGTTTTCCTCCGGGTGCTCCGGTTTCCTCCCACAGACAAAATTACATCCAGTAAGTTTAATTGGAAACTGCCCACAGGTGTGAATGTGCGTGTAAATGGTTATGTGTCTCTGTGATTGTCTGGGTGTCATTTCAGGGTGTACCCCACCTATCGTTCCTCATGACCCTGCACAGGATAAGTGGTATAAGTGAATAGATGGAATTTTGATAGTGGTAGCTATCACCACAGTAAAAAGCAGCGATATACTTCATTTTAAACTGTCAATGTGTGTGAATGTGGCACTGTCTGGAGATTTCTGTCTTTCCTCAGACAAAAAGCTGCTCGTCCTTCCCTGAGTGGCTGCGCCTCAGTTTCAGACCAGACAGGATTTTCTGGGCTGGTGAGACAAGGTTGTGCTCAACACGAACCGTCCTTGGTGAATGACACACAGCCCTTCGCAGTCCACTTTGTTTATCATTGGACGGATGAATGTTCAAATCCGTCTGATTCCCAGCCACTGGCTCCTGAGAGGACTCCTGTGTCACACTGGAGGGTGTCGCAGTGGCAACTGATGGAAATGTTGAGTCGAGTCCCAGCATGTACTGCACAACCTCACGGGGGCTTAGTGGAACATTCATTTTATTCTCCTCGGCATTGCCGACCTGGTTGGGTTGGCAACCCTCACTGGTGACATCTTGGGGAAATCTGTGTGTTCGTGGCTCTGGAGAAGAGCTGCGGCTGCTGTCTGCACTTCCTGATTGGTCCCTCGCCGGGGTTGCAGGCGGTCTGGTTGCGTGATTCAGGTTGTAGAGTCGCATTCCTGCATTATGATTCCGGTGATACTTCACAGGCTGTCTGGTGAAGCGGTAGTGTGGCTGGGTCACCGAAGCACTCTCTGATTCTCCCAACCACTCTTCCTGATTATTGCTTGATGCCCCTGTTATAGCCAGGACTGGGTTAGAAGAGAGAGAAAACATGCGTGAGGTTCATGAACGAGGATTCATTCACATCTTCCTTACCTGTGTTTAAGCAATTTTAGGCTCCAAAGTGATTTCCCTGCTTGGGTCAATTCATTATTTCTTTTTTTAATTCTGAATATGTATTTGCTGCAGATGGCAAACAACTCTGAGTTTGGAGAAGGTTGAGAACCAACATTTCTAGAAATGTTGGATCAGATTTGAATTAGCCTGCAAGTTAATGTGATTTTGAGGTGAGGGGTTGCAAACTCCAACCTCACTGGTAGATGTCACTAGATCCTACACAATGCTCATTTGACAGAAGTTTAAAATGGTTATTCATGTAATTGACTGCGATGAGGAGCTGTGAATTGTTGTAGCCAGAAGGGTGAAAGCAGAACTATAAGAAGAGTAAAGCCAGTGAAAGTAATAAGAAATGAAACCTCAGACCAAGACAGCAAAAAGAGAAACAATGTGATGAGACTGTAGAAGTGAGTGATATTAATCATATAGTGCCCAATTCCATAACAACTGAGAAATCAAACTCATCCAGTTTTACTGATGAATACAGCGAGACGGCAACAGTGAAAGATTATTAAGGAAGTTCTTAAAATAAGGAGAGGAAATGTATAGAGAAAAAAAAAAAGGAACTACAACTAACACTTCATGCACGCTGCACCTACATTCTCTCACCTCGGAAAACACTGAATTACCAGCCAGAGCACATCATCTGTCTGCAAATTAACTTAACAGTTTAATGTTTTCTATCTACAATATCTCTGACGGAATTAAGTAAACCCTCAAGCAACACAGGTACAAGCCACAACAATAATTGATCAACAATCAGAAAAGTCAACAACTATAAACTACGTAAGGTATCACTGCTTTGATTCTAAAATGAAATTGTTCACCCGTTCTAGTCAGCATTATTTGCTCTACAACTACATGCCGCCTACCTGCTCTCTCTGTGGCTTCAGGGCCCAGCTGGTCCACTGCCTCATTGGATGAAGACTTGTCAGATATATAACCCTCGCTTGACTCTCTCTTGATTGTTCGACTCTGTTGGGATGACACACATTGAGTGGTGGTTCTCTGAAAGTATTTACAGACCACGTCAGCACCCCAGAATGTGATAGTTAATGTCTCACAGGGGAAGGTCATGTATTACTGCTTGGGACGCTTCTGACCCTTTTATATCAGATTTAAAATGTCAACCTTCTATAGAACAACATCAGTGTTTATATCATCTTCCGGGATTTTTCTGTATTTCGCAAAATGTATTTAGGTTTTAAGCAATAGCTGTAAAAGACATAGAAATGAAGCATGAAAGAAGGCCGTAGTTCGTGCGGGGAGAGCAGGAGAAAAGCAGCAGCTGTCCAGTATCTTAATCCTGACAGAAAGAACTTGAAGTTAAGGTGTCAGGCGATAAGGCTCTTAAAACAACAGGTTAATTAGTAAGGAAAGTAGATCAAGTGCAAACTCACTTGGTCCAATGTTTGGCAAATTACTGATTCTAGTCAATTAGAATCACGGTAGAAGGTAAATTAACGATACTATTCAACAGGGAACCTTTCCTAATTTAGCCAATGTGAGTCTTGTGAAAACACCAAAAAAAACAGCAGCAACAAATACACGTGTGTTTCAAGTGCATCTTTCATCACTGCAGAACTTACTTCTAGGGAGTGTGGACGCTCTCTGGAGGATGTTTCATGTTCTGGTCTGGAGAAAACCTCCCCCTCCACGGGACAGGAACGTCTTTGAGGGTTGTCTGGAAGAGGGGCTTTGGGGACTGGAGGAGTGGGGATACTAGGTCTTTGTGGAAGGCCAAAAATCTTGTCATGGTGTGTGATAAGGAACTCTACAAGTACAGCCTGGTAGCTGCTCTCAAGAAGGGCCATGGTTGGCAAGTCTGTAGACACTGGAGGGCGCAAAAGTGTCGGGCCAAAGACAATGCCCAAATTTCCAGGGGACATCTTGTTCTCAAGGTTTCCTGAAACTCTGTGAAGACAGAGAACACACAAATTCAAGGAAAGCTTAGGCAAAGTTTCATAAAGAATGTTATGCCATGGTGGACCATACTAAAGGAGTCTGTGTAACTCAGCTTCATGCTCACTTTTGAAGGTGAAATATCAAGTGCTGCAAAGTGTTGTAGCAATACGAAGGGAGTTTCTGTAGTAGCCTTTGCAGATTGTGAACAATGTTCATTATCTCATTAGTGTCTGGTGTTGGTTCCCTTTCAATCAGGTGCTGAACGGTCTTTCCAACCCCGATTAAATCACTGTACAGGTCAAAGGTGAGAAGGGGCTCTGGAAGCTGGAAGAGATAATAACAAGGTTAAGCACTGCAAACGGATTCAGCGAAGATCATCCGGCAATAATTCCTGTACCTCCTTAAAGAAGTGCTTAAGGGTAGAGGTGATGTCATGCGGCGAGAGTTCAGAGAGGTCAACATGCTCCTTTTGCATCTCAAAGGCCTGACAGAGCTTCTGGATACGAGGCTTGGACCCACTCACACGATACACCCCCTCAGAAGAAAACACAAATAGAAAACAGTCATTGGTCAACTGTTAACGCTTGACAGTCTATATTTTGGTCAATTTGTTAGTAAGTCATACCTGGACACAGAGGGCACGACATTCAATCTCAGATGTGCAGCGTAGCACCACAAAGGGCACCTCTGCTGTCTTGTTGCCCACCAGCAGAGCGAGGTCAACACCAAACACATTCCCCTTGTTGTGCGCACACTCTAGCTGACACACCTCCATACACTTCCTATGAAAACCGAGTCCACACTGAAGATGGGACAGAAACAGGAAAAATTAACATTTCTCAAACCACTCATTTAGTCAGAGCCGCTGTGTTACAGTACAGAGCTCCCATTTGACCTCATACCTCCTCGCATTCAACCCCGTTAACAACAATGTAGTTTTCACACTGCTTGCATTTCGCCATCTTGCTTTTCATCTTCCTGAGTCGGTGTGTGAGTGCAGCTCGTGTAAGCATTCGCACTTTGACTTGCTGACCATCAAGGCACTCTGAAGAGAGAGAATAGACTTGTTAAGCGTAATGCACAAGTTCTGTAAAAATATACACATACATACATTTCTAATGGAAGTCAACAAACCAGATTCTGACGCTACATCCCTGTCATCCTGGTCGTTTGAGAACTTGGTCAAAGCGTTTTTGTGCAGCCTTCTATTTGTGTGAGCTTCAGACATGCATTTCAATAGAGCAGAGACACAAGTACAGGGCAATGAATCATGTTTGCCTTTCCAAGGTTTTCATGTGAATATGGAACAGTGACATAAATACATACAGCCATGTACTTACCAGGGCTAGATAGAGATTCGAAACTGCCGCCAATGCTCTCACCGTCACTCAACCCGATTCTCCCTAACATGCACCAAAACACATTAAAAAAAAATCAAATTTGACTGAGGAGAAGAGTACATCTGTTAATATTAGCATGGGTAGTCCTTACTGCCATCACTGGATTGTCTGCGGGGAACTTCATCAGACAAAGGTGAAGAGTCCTGCAGTGAGCTGAGAACGTTGCTGGTATTCCGTTTGTTCCTTAAAACGGATTGTGGAAAACATTTCAGTTAATGAATTGAAATGTGACAAGAAATCAATCATTGGATATCAAAATGTGTCTTGACTTTATCCCCTTTTTACTGGCCTGGACCCAAATGAATGGCATCACTTTGTGACACCCACAATGAACACTATGACAGTGACAGTCATTGACTTTTGTACCTTTTGCCTTGAGCAACATATTCCTGGAAAGTGAAGATTTGGAGCGGCTGCTCAATGCATCGTTTGCTGCGTATGTACATCAGGTAGGGCTCACCCGGCTGTAGAGATCTGCATGTCAATTCTAAATTGTGATATCCAAGGGGGACAGGCTCTATCTGCTGCCGCTGGTAGTAGAACATATTGACTGTGGCCTGAAGACACAAATAAGTGATTATTCAGAGGTGAGTTTTCACGGGAATATAGAAGAAAAACAAAATCCCATCACAAAAGCCAAAAAGAAAATGCTTTTCTAATGTAGTTTATCATTTAGCAGACATCTCTCAGATATGCATGGATGTATTGTTTTAAGCACGTGATTGTCCTTGATGCATATTAACTTCTGAAACAGAGTTTCATCTAAATGTATCATTAATTGTACTGGAAACTACTATTAGTGCATTGCATTACTCCAACGTATCCTATGTTTACATCTTAATGAGATGGACCATGTATGCTTTCATTTAAGCAGCAAAACAGACACAAAAACAGGCGTAGGATGACAGGAGGGCAAATGTTTCATTGATCATACCAACCTCCTTGAGCACAGTGTCTCCCTGACAGATTAGCTTGCGAAAGTGAGAAATAATTCTCTCTTTGACCTTCACCAACTCATCCTGGTGGATCATGGCATCATACACACACTGTCTATACAGTGACTCTGCGTCCGTCACCTGGAAGACAGAAGGTTTACTGCTTCTCTTCCATAAAATGGCGGTGTGAAAAACAGACTGGTAATGTGGTCCATTAAATGCACCTTTGTCTTGGCTTCATCCTTGGACTTCCTCCTCTTATCCAGTGTTTTGATTCCAGCTGTGTCTTCTACAGTTTTAGCCGTGACAGCTTTGGCTTTCTCCAGCTCATCGCAGCGCTGGTAGTACTGCTGCCGAGCCTTTTTCAGAGCTGTCACTGACTCATTCTGAAAACACACAACAAGAGACACATTGCAGGAAACATCTCAGACGAGTTTGTTTAATACCGTGTGCCAATGAATAAACTAACAGATATTGAAGACATATCAGCTGTGGAACAGAACATTCTCTCACAAAGGCAAAATGTTTTGCATTAAATCTTTGTTGCAATATCTTAAATCTGAACAATTTACAATACAGAGTGCAATAAAGTGATTTCAGCAATAATCCTAATTCACCTACCATCTTCCTTTGTTCTTTTGCCCACTGCTCCTTGAATTCTCTGCGCCACTTATCAATCTCATTTCTCTTGGAAGACAAGGCCTTTAGGGAAGGGAGAGTGGATGAAACATTAAGCTCCACATTAACCTCTACAAGACAGCAACAATTTAGTTATCAGATTTTTGTATATGTGGACTAACTTTACCTGGTAACAGCGGTTTTGTATGAGCTCTGAAGTTTTTCGGGAGTTCAAGTTGTTCTGGATGTCCTGCTCTAGTGCCATGGTGTAGATATACTGTAGAGGCATCATTTCCTACACATAGCAGACATAGCTGAGAGAGCGCTAAAACACAACACCTACTCTAAGAATCACTTCCTGTCACACACACATAGATATTATAATACTATCACATAGCTTTTTCTTTGGTACAGATCCATTGAGCTGTGCCCTACCTGTGGTGCCAAACTGGCCTTTGCTGCTTCGGTTATCTTCATCACGTTCTTTGCAAATTCTTGTTCTGTCAACAAAAATGATTCAGTTTGGTTACTAATTCAATTTGTCAGCAGATTGTTAGTCACAGGTTACAAGAACAAGATCGTCATAGAGGATCGATGTGACTGTGGACTGAAATGGAGCGATAATACTGTTAACTGCTGTTAATGGCCTCGATATGAAGCTTGGGGCTGCATTTCTGGAACAAATTGATGCCATAGCCTCTTTGTCCCTCCGTATACCACCATTTCGGCATCTCAGATCTTAATGTGATTGCTCCGTGTAAAAAATGTGTTCTACACTTTTGCTAAGTAAGGTTTTCTTTATTTTCCACCTAACATTGCTCAACTGTTCCTATTGCCAAACACTGTTCCTAACACAGACTATCAACGTCACTCTCCTTTTGTGATCTGTTCAGCATCCCAAACTGAGCACTGGGCAACCTTGCCAAGTGATACAACAGTTATCACTGTCTATGTACTCCAAGGCCACTCTGTCTCCCCCACATTAACCTGCTCTATCCTGCTAATCCACCCTCTAATCCTTCCTCTCTCTGTGTGTGCAGCATGTAGCTTACTGGGGTGACTCGGCCATTTACAGATCCCCACTAAGTGAATAAAGATCAGATCATGTCATGGCATGTTGGTGCTTCACCATACGACATCAACCCACAAACATGCCTGTATTACTAGATCTTTATTGGTATGTAATATGAAGCACGGCTCTGCTCTCCTGAAGGCTGATCTAGTTACAAGTTGTGTACTGTAGTACATGTTGTGTGTTAAATAAATTTCATTGAGTGATGTAGGGACATGTTTCTTCTGCTTTTGTGTGCAGTTTTTGTCAAATGCAAAAATGATTAACTATTATTATTATTATTATTTCCTTTTCTGAGCTGCATGTGCACTTACCAAAGCTTATTCTCTTCTCCATCCAGGTGAGGAGGTCTTTGGCGTAACGGCACCACATTTTGGCGTACTGCAGCGCCGTCTCCACTCCATCCTCACAGCGACAGAGAACCAGGTCTGCTTCCTGGGCTGAGATGGAGTACATCAGCATCACTGCAGGATTCTCACACTTCAAGCTCGTCCTAGGGATCTCACAGTGTCCATTTGGCTGCACCCCATAGCTTTTCCCTACTTGAGAACTCAAAAGTCTCCAATTTTACAGAAACACCGGTCTAATCTAGAGGGGCAAACATTCGGCTGCTCAGCGTTATCAGACAGACCATCAATCATTCGATATGACTCGGAGGTATGGACGATCACGTAACCAGGAGCAATGGCTGCAGCTGGCACGTAATAGTTCTGCCTGATAATTTCCAGAATATCTCCCTAGACGGTGCACTTGCAAGTACTGTAGTAGAAAACAAATCTCCCATTTGACACAAAGGGGGATGTGAAGCAAAGATAAACAACTTCATCAAAATAACTTCCCTCTTTTACCCTCTTCCTCTCTCTCTTGCTGTCCCCTAACTCGCAAACCTGTTCATGTCTAGGCAGCTTGAAATAGACAAGCTGGAAATGAGAGCAGAGTCACCAACAGCACTCTGTGCTAGCGTGCAGTGTCAAGCACTGGCATGTCACAGCTTTACTGCGGTCAGTCAGAGAGCATGTTTATAGGAAGACATCACTCTTGTTCTTCCTCTGTGACCCACACAGTTGGAATATGCGTGCAGGAAAATCACTTTGTCTCTCAAACCACCACCACAATGCTACACTGGGCAGCAATATGGCAAATTCATGCCACAGTTAAAACCTGTCAGAAAAAAAATCTTCATTTCCTCATTTAATTAAGCAAAGCACAAATGCAGATGAAGAGTTTCCACTTCTTCTTCTGGTTCACAGTTCAGTTCCAAGAGCTCAGCCATGTTTGACTGACAAAGCACACACCGCCATAAAGACTGTCACTTCTTGTTTAAGTTCCTCTCTCAGTCGTGTAGATTATATTCTGATCTGCGTAAACCAACAAAAATTCCAGTTACAGTGGTGAAGAGTCCAAGCGGGATGATCTTTTCAACTTTGTCTTCAACGGAAATCCAAAGAAAGAAACACACAATTCTAGAAAAGTGATAGATCCATGGCCAGATTGTGTGCCACGGCTGACCTCTCTTAGCCTTTCCTGTCTATTTCTTGCTCAGCATATTTAGAAATCAACCTCCAAGCAGCTTCTGTTCTGCACTTTGGCCATAGTCTTCGTGTATTGGGATTGGGGATTAGCCCAACCAAGACCAGATTGTGGAGTGACAGGCTTTAGGAGTATCTGAGAGGGGTTTACCTCCTGGAGTTTGACAGTATCTGGTCCTAACCAATGGCAACATATAAAACAAGGCAGCCACAGATAATGTTTAAGAATATATCTCAGGTGTCTGTATAGGTTTACTTACATGATACAAATGAGTGACTGCTGGAAATACATTAAAGTGCCACTGACAGTTGCAAGTGGTGCAGATAGATCTTAACTTGGAGCCAAAAGAAGACAATAAAAGACTTGTTTACAATCTGAGATGACAAAAGGTTTTTATATTGCAAGATTTGCGAGCCCTTTCCCTCCCTTTCCACTGTGGTTCGTAAGTCCTTAAACACACTCTGAAAGTGCTAATCTTCAACTGTGCTGTGAACTGTCGTCAAACTGGGGTTGGAGCACTTGGCTGTCATCCTCTATTTGGTCCTTGTGTGAGAGTAGTCTTTTCCTTGGACTCCTCTGTATTTACTGCCTACTGCCACTAACACCTTGGTAGGTAAAAGAGTGCAGCTGGCTCCTGCTTAATCTTCTCCCTTTATCCTAATCTTGTTACAACAAGGCAATTACAACTCACAAACAAATGTTTGAAAACAAGCAAGGATGGAAAGAACATATGATGATCAGTTCCGCAGACTGATGCCAGTTTTAACCTGCACATGAACACTTATGATTTGTTTGGATGTCATGTGTCTGTCACATGTAGGTGGTGAGCTCAACCACTCGGGAAGGACAGAAAGGAGCTTGCAATGTTTCCCAGTAAGCGGAACCTCACAGTTTATGTCAACTGGACATGTAATACATTACTCAAGATAATGCATTCCCTAGCCCCTTACCCGAACCATAACCATAGCACATGAAAACCTAGCACAGCTAATTCAACCGTAAAACAACTTTGGTCACACAAACACACACTCATGTCCTCTTCCTCTTTCTTTTCTCTCTCACACATAAATCCTACCTGCTTGGTTTCCTTCCACTTCACTGGCCGCAGAGCATGCCTGTGGACAAAAACGGTCTTTACACTGTTGGAGAAAACAGAAACAGACGTCTAATCTACATTAACACCCCCCAGACAGGCCATAAGTATACTGCAAGTGGTATTCAAAACATCAATCAATTTTTTCTTTTATCAATTTTAATGATGAAGTATTGAGCTCTTACATGCGCATCAAGTTGCTCTGCGACCTCTGCGACCTCTGCGAGCTCTGCGCTCTCTCCAAGGATGTATTCTGTGAAGGACTGAGGGTCACTGTCTGACAGCAGATCATCCCCGTCACTGAACCCAGAAACAATGCATAGGGAGAGAAACACATACAGTCAAATAGCAATACCTACTAACTATATACAAACACTCCATTTAACTGCAGCTATGTGTCCATGTACAAGTACACAGATGTAGTCAACACACTGCCTGCACATGCTGTTAAGATGAACAATACTACAAACAAATGGCTAAATTCTTTTTTTTTAGTGCAGCTGCAGATTCAATTAAGAATAATGGTGCATTATGTTTGTTAATTGGCAATGACACTTGCAGGAAATGTTTTAGCAGATGCTTTGCTGAAATCTGAGAGATGCACCATTCCTGCAACGAGCATTGATTAAACCTGCTTTCATTTCCTGAAATATGACGTGTTAAATGTTCTATATTGAGAGAAATATGTTGTTGGCTGAGCTTCTGCTGACAAACTAAAACTAAAATAATCAACTGAGCTTACATCCTAGTCTAATGACACTGAGAAGAAACCAATGATGGTACTGTTTGTGTACTGTGAATAATACTTACGAAGAGATAAAAGATAAATCAAGATTATCAAATTCTCTGAAGATCTCACTGTATCGCTTGGTTTCAGATTTTGGATGCAACTTCTTCACATCTGAAATGACAAAGGGGGAAAGCTAAGTGTATAAAGCCATCAGGTTTCACAATGTGGGCCCTTTATACCACCATTCTAGATGTAATATCTTGAAGTTTGACCGTCACCACCAAACACAGGCCACACAAACAAAAACATTCAACCCAAAACCCATATTTTCTTTCTATAAACAGACACGTGTAAACTTTGACGCCAAGCTGGATTCTTGTTGTTGCCAAGAAATAAAAGTCCATTCTAACAGACGGAATCTTTTTTTTCTTTTATAATGCCATAAAATAAACAATAATGTAATTGTTGGATTGGTGAAACAGCCACTCATCTCCGACCATTGTTCCATTTTCTAGTTATCTCTTCAAATGTTGGTTCCTGACGTTTATACAACCTTTGCACAACATTGTAACTTCTCTACAAACGGCATCTGCCAAGAGACTCAGATTTTCAGCATAACAGTATACTGTAAGAGAATATGTGCACAGCTGGTTGCTTTAGTTAAAAAAAAGTTTAATATGACAGACTTTCTTTTCAATTTTGTGGAAAATAAAATGATAACCAAAATAGAATGAAGGACAGAATGGTGAAGCTCTATAACAAGACTTCAACCTATTTCCTCCAACTACTCCACTGATGTTAGGATAACGGTTAAAAGCTGATGATTTATACAACTGCTCTGACAAATGAGAAAATGCCATCCTTGTCAGAGATGTCTCCATTTTGGTGAACCACATCCTGCTTACAAATTGTGTCAAGTCCCATAATGAACATAGTGTCTTGTTTTTCGCACCAGTAGTGGTTCAGTATGACTCACCCACAGGCAGGAAAGATGTTTAAACAAGTGGTAGAATAACAATATAAATCGGGGCTTGCATTCAAATTCACATCTCTTTCTTTAAATGGAAATGATCCTAAACTCGTTACTTAAAAGGTTTCTGAAGGAGTGCATCACCAATGATCCTAGTTAGATGTGAGCCTCACACCAGCCTTGACAGTATCATAGCATTTCTTGTCTTTTTGAAAATATTTAAGAACAGTATATCCCCCTGAACAAAAGAACAGGAAGGAAGGAAGTTCACCAATCATGCTTTGACTTGGAGGATGCAGCGGAGCACCACATATCTTCTGACAGATGCATTAACAAAGAATGTCCAGGTGTATTTTCAGTACATTAACACACCTACATGCAATACAATGCATGCGTCAAAAAAGGCACTACAGTGATGTCAGGAAATATCCAATCAACACACATGAAGACCATTTAAATCAATGTAAAATTGTCCCAACTACTGGTAGCTTGCACGCAGAGCCACAAAAGAGAGACGTAAGCATGGCGGGCAACATTTGTTTCCTGTTAGGGTGAGTGAAGTGAAGTGAGAGGCAGAATCGCAAGTAACCTCAAGAAAAATCTGAATTCATTTTTCTACTCACCTGCGGCACTGGAGAAGTCCTTGTTCGGCACTTGATCTTCCATTTCCATACTATTGCCACAGCGGCCAGACCCTACCAACGCCACTCACACATCATCGGGCTTCAGGGTCACACCACAATACACATAAAAGAACAGTATAATTGATAGGACATGGAATCTTCACTGCATGTGTACACACACGGACACACGTTAGGTATAATATTAGCGTGCAGCGCTGAGCTCTCAAATCGATCTTCCTCTAGTCGAGTGGAAGTTGGCCAATGTGTTCACCGCCGTAGGAAGAGGAAGTGTATCTTTCTGTGAGTGTAGGCCCCACCTAAACTTCTACATACATAGCAACAAGGTGACACTGTATTTAGATTATGTCTCCCTGGTTGAAACTAACCATGACCTCAGTGGTGTGGAAAGTTTAGACAGCATGCATTTTAACAAATTACAGATGTGAGACCTTGATATCGGCAGGTATTGTTTTC
>CAAKHC010001665.1:1708-39202 GCA_901007825.1 Macroramphosus scolopax | reverse complement strand
CTTGACAGTCGATACATGAGAGCAACATCTAAATGCATGAACAGTTAATACTCATCGAAATCAGGTTCAAGTAGGGCTTTATTGTCATCTCGGCCATATGAAGCACAGCACACAGAAGAGAGAAGATGACCTCCTCGGGCCATATGGTGAAATGTCTCATATACTTCATATTAGTAACTAGTAACCAATACTTTGTTAGTAATGACATCAAAAGGAGCTACTGAGAAATAAAATGAAGTTACCCTCAGTGACCATCCTCAGCCCTTCTCTATTATGCCTTCTGAGACCTTGTACTTATTGTTAATGGATGCTTTTTGAAGAGAAAACATACTCTGTCTGTACTGAATTAATAGTTAAGAAGCACAAAGGTAAAACAATGACTTGAGGTTACCTAGACAAAGCAAGTGAAAACAAGCTCAGGCATGCTTGTCAGTATCTAGTCCTACTCATTGTGTTTCTAACCATACTTTTTTATGTTATAAAGTGCACATTTGTTCTAAAGAATAAAGTTATGTTGAGTAAAGCTGGTCCTCATGCTTGTCTATCTGTACACACTATCTATTATTACAATCGTCATTCCACTGTCATAAGTTAAACTGAAGTTACAGCGGCTGCATCTGCACGATCGTATACATCCCTTGTCAGTATTCACAATTTCTTTTTAAATAAAGCATTTTAGCCATCATGACCCTAAACCATAACAGAGACAGAAAAGCTGTAAAGAAAAACAAATGGTCCAAACATCACATGGTATCTGTTGCAGAGGAGCCTTTTAGCAGGTCTTGCTATCCCAAAATTTTAATTGGGATTTAACTGGGTAGTTTCTTTTTTTGAGGGAGCTTCTGAACCACGATGCTGCCAAACCACTTCAGTTTGAGGTATGTACAGTGGTTTGTCTAGCCTGTGGTCAGTGGCATCGACCTGGAAACAGTCCAGAAGTGTCAGCAAGGGACACAGAACCAAGTGAAAGTACCATTGTAAGTCAGGGTTTACAAGTTATCACAAACTCTTGCTTATGGATTGTGATGCTTTGGTAACGCTCTGCTGCAAGTATTGTAGGTGTTGGCTACTGATTATTGAAATGACAAGCATGTTGAGGTTTAGAAAGAGAACATACAAATGATCAGAGCAACAGACATGCAGACGTGTCTCCTCTTGGAGTGTAACAAAAAGAATACATTTAGAATATATTTTTGGTTGATGATGAACAACATGCATTTCACAGTGTAATGGCACATTATGACAATAAAGGCAACTGTCCAAAGACTCAACTGTAACAGTACAACTGAATATTTTGCTCATCAGGTTCATTTCTGTATGACAGACACATGTTGGGTACTGCAAATGCCATTCCTTATGACAAGTCTAGTGCCTTTGTAAAGCAAACACTAAAAACTGATAACATGATTGAAAACACAAGATACACCTGGTCCCTTTTCTTTTTAGCTCCTAACATCCCTACTATGATGCAAAATCAAAAGTATCAAAGATGAAACATAATTAAAAACTAGGGTTGTTTGTCCATCTTGGCCCTTTTTCTTTTCCAAGCTTTCATTCAGTTCCTCTCATAGCTCGTCCCGTGCTGTGCTGTCCAAAGGGGACTGAAGCACATCTGAGTTCTGGGCCTGAGTGCTGATCTCTGCCTGCTCATGAGTTTTTCCTGAGCGTGCTCTGTCCCAGTCTGTACGGACCTTGTCATTGTCCCACACTGTGGAGGTTTCAGTGTCGCTGATGTAGCCTGAGTCACCGGTGTAGTGGGTTGGATAAACTAAAAGAGGCTCCGCTGAAAATGCCTTCAGGTCCCTGGTCTCAAACTGTTTCATATAATCAGACCTGCAGGAGAGAAGGTAAAGTCAAGAAAAACAGGAGATTGTGTTTTTTATCCAACTCTACTCGATTATGTAAAAAGAACTTACACGGGGTGTTTGTTGTACATTATAGGAAGAAACTCGTCGACTGGCAAAATCCTTTTCAATGGCTCTGCTTTCAAAAGCTTCTCTGCACCTTGCAAAGATATCATATATCCAAGAGTCCAATATGAATAGTCAGCTTCCACTAAGTTGTGTATATTAGGCACAGCTTTCTCTGGTCGATCCACTTGCATTCTTTTCCGACCAATATAACTAGAAGAAAGAGAGAGGTATGAGAGGTGAGAAGCGATACATACTTGATTCAAGACTAAAGATTCCCTTTGCAAAATTAGCAAGAAACCTACATGAGATCCCAGTCCAGTCCTTCTTCCTCCACTTCGCTCATCAAGTTCATCAAGCGACGTTTGAAGAAGATCTCAAAGCGCAGGTCATCTTCTATCACCAGAGAGCTGTGCAACTGTCGCTCTACAATCTGAAAAAGGAGAGTTTTCAATGAATCAACCATTTCTCTCCTTGATAATCTCAGATAATCTCATTATTTGTGGATGGATTACCTCTTTCCAGATATTATAGTGGGAAAGGAAGCATCCCAACTCTCCTTTCGTCAGTGGGCGGCCATGATAGGGGTCACTGTATCCGGGGAGCATATGGATCCCTATTGTATGAATTTCACTGAGATTCATAGCTCTGAAATAGGAAAAGAACAACACATGTGACAACAGGGTAATCGAAAAGGGCACACTCGTGGAATTAGCGAGTGCTAAATTCAGGAATTATTTCCACAGAGTGAACTCACTTTCCATCTACAGCTGCAAAGACCTTACAAGCAATCTCCTGTTGGTTCAATGCCCTCAGCATTCGTTCTCTGCGGTCAGTCCGCCTCTGCAAGTTTATCATGAACACCTGGGACATGGGGCAACAGAGGAGCCATTCAATATCATACAACATTCCTAACAGCAGGGGGAGATTTTTAGAACAGAAATGTATAGAGAGCCATTTTTGCAGATGCCATCTTCACTTCACCCACTACTCACCTCATCAAAGCCCAGTTTGTCAGGTTGCTTGCTAGGAACGTGTATGTATTTGGATGGCATCACTGGGGGATGTCGCACTATACCGTGAGGGGGAAGATGGATGCAGGAATGGTATGAATTATATACAGAAACCCATGCTGAAAGTTATCGCTGGTGAAAAGCAGTAGAAGCAGACTTGAAGCCAGTGTAAGAAAGAAGTTGAATGAAACCGCAGAGCCCTCAATAAGAAAGCAAACCACTCACCATTAACCTCCAGCAGGGAATGGTAGAAGCTATCGGCTTCGTCTTGCAGTGTATTGTGGGATCGCAGCGGCACAGTGAGGTAGCCATAGGTCTCTTTGTTGCATACAAACATTTGAACATCTGTTGAGAGCAAAGGATAGAAAGGTTTGCTCATACTGAAGTAACAATGGTTGGTTCCACTTGCGCAACTTCTTTAGATTTTTTGATTTTGTCCTGAATTATAAATTACCTGCCATCTGAGCAGAATAGGCGAACACAATGATGTCATCGAAAGCCCAGTTGTATTCTGGGTGTGGTGGGTGAAAGGCCAGCTGCCTGGACGCCTCTTTCCTAAGGTCTATTAGGAAGGTGGAGTGGACCATGGGAACTGCAAAACAGCCCTTTCGCACCTGCTTCCTCAACGGTAGGTAGGCTGGAGTGCGCTTATAGTAGCCCTGAAGAAGCCACGTTGATTAACCGTTGAGTTGGGATAGGATTCAAGAGGCTTCATTCCAGCAGCCAGACTCCTTGACAACACAAGCATCTACACACACTCATCAAAATATTACCTGGGAGGTCATTCCACACCAGAAATTTGAATAGGCAGCACGGGATTCAAGCATTGGAGCGGTAATGGTCTTATTCTCTATCATGAGACTCCAGAGCGCATTTGGATTGGTGAGGAGGTTGTCGCAGTCCATCAACTACACAAGGAAGAGAAGAGGAACTATGAACTGTTTTCTTAAAGTCAAAGTGTATGTGCGGCGCATCATAAACTTATTCTTCCTTCAGCTGAGGGTATGTACAGGTCATGCAGAAACTGAGGAAGTAAATTAAAAGCAGAAAAACAGAGACGTTCATTTTCATAACAGCAACCAAAGTCTGTTTTTAAAGGGGGAAGTCAAAGTGCATTTCAAAAGATTGGCAGTGCAAAATTATTGCAATTCTGGACAATAATATGCTTGACAATTATACACCACTGAAGTTAGACAGTGAGGGTTGGGCGGGGAATACAAATATAAACATGCATAGAGCAGCTTTTTAAAATAAGGCTCCTGTAGAGTCGACCTTCCATGTGAAATACACCAGATAATAACTAACCATAAGAGACAGAAAAGTAGAACTGGGTCAATGTTCAACACGATTCCTGACCCTGTACTTATGCTGCTATAACTGGACTACAAAGAAACTGAGTTGGAGCATTGGCTCAGTGCTGAAGATAAAAAGTGTTATTGGTCTTTCTTTTGAAATAGTATATAGTAGTTTTGTTCATCTACCATAAAGTAGTCTGCCCACATCTCGCGAGCTGACTCCAGCGCTACTTGTCGAAGCTTCATGACATGCTCATAACGGAGATCCGTCCAATGTTTGGGACCATCTTCATCCTTATGGCGCCTGCAAAGGACATTTAGAATTTGTTAATCTGCATATTAGTTTATAGCCTTTTCAGCAAGGAAACAGAAGAGAACATTTCACCTAATAACCATAGAAACCAACCTGGGTTCATCTTTTGGCCTCCACTCAACGTAATGGTAAAGGGTCTGCACCTTGACAAGCCAGTCACGCAGAAGGGCTGTGGTGTTGTCCTCATTGTGATCAGTTGCTACCCTGTCAATACAACCATCAATGGCAGTGATCAGAAATGCTGTATTCAACAACAGAGGGATTGAACATAATCAACAACTGAGACCAATAACTGGAACACAGAAATGGTGTTCCAGTGCCAGACTGGTTCAACAGGGAAAGACGAAACCACTACTCAAGGGACGAAAGCCCAATGTTTCCTTTTTGTAAACTCATTGTCTGCAGCTGTGGGAATGGACACACGTGTTAGTGATACAACTATCAAACTATTTCAATGAAATTAAGCCACCTGTTAATCGGAGTTGTTCCACCTGCCTGACACTCTATCAAGGGAGAGAATTCATGCTGCAACACATCTAATGCCTTCCTTTCTTTATCCATGTTGTATTGTTCAACAGAAGACCATCCACACTTAAATCAGGGAAGACTGAATTTTGCTCAGATGGACAAAAGCCAGACTTGAATCTTTCGACAGGTTTCACATGGATCTGTAAGAACACTGCAGCTCCTTGCTGAAACCGTTTCTTCCCTCACTCCAGCTGTCTGACTTTGAAAATCCTCAGACATTGAATTACACTGAGTCGTCCGCCTCACATTCAGCTCAAATAAATATGTTCAAAGTTTTGAAGTAAGTACTCCGGTGCTCCTAACATGTATTTACAAGTACCGCTTCACATATGTCTGGTTTCACATGACTCCAGTTGAGCAGAAGTGCAGGACTCATTGAAGACACCACAGAATTGACTGACACTTGAGCCAATTCAGATTCTGTGGCTTTGGTACCCGTCCAAGAAGCTACAAAAAGCTTCAGCAAACAGCATAAAACATGTGTGTTTACAACATCACATTGCTGTTCTCATCTTCTCAGCAATGAGCTAGAAGAACATGCCCTTACCTCAACTAGATTTACTATTGTTTTATGACGACGGAACCAACAAATCAAACAATTCCACTCATATTGTTGACAATTGCTCATCTTATCATATATATTGGTGAGTGAAGAGTATAACTCTCTGAGCCCTCTGGGTGGCCATGCACTCTGCTCTGAGCATAAAAGCAGGTGAGCTGTTGGAGCATGTTATTTAGCTATTAGGTGAAAAACGCCTCCCTTTTACCTATGCCTGTTTCTGCCTGAACATGCAGACTTTTAAATGTTCTACAACACTAATTTCCACTTTCAATTAGATAATTAACTTTCAAAATTAACTTTGTCCTAAATGACAGAAAGGATGTACCTGCAATAGGTTAGGAGCACATGGTCAACAAATTAGGGCTGGAAATATAATAATTTCTACTGGTACTTAATGTTATGATATGATTTGCATTATTAGAGGCAATGATAATCATTCTCCTTTTCATTGAAAACGATTGAAAAATCAGTGCAGTGGGATTTAAAGGGGATCTGTAACAAGATATTTACTTTTTCTTATCAGGTCTGTAGGTCATGTGTTGGCAGACAGATTTCTGCAGCAATATTTCATTTTAAAACCATTTGACAAACATTTTGTCTTTGACAAGATTTAGGTTAATTGTTCAGCCCTACTGCAAATATTTCGAGAGCCACAATACTTTATCATACAATTAAGTTGAAGTTTCCATAGTGAGCCTTTTGCCTAAAACAGGAACAAGGTCTGTGATGTTTTCCTTTCAGTTATGAAATAATACATATGTATAAGGTACTTAAGGTTGCAGAAACTAAATTAAATGAATGGTCTGTTGTCTATGTTATGGGTGAGTGCTTTTGGACTGGTCTTCAGTTATTTATCTTTTCTAAATACGTGCGCCAGAAAATTTGTTTCACCCTGTTTCACCCTGTTTCACCCATAGTAAAGCCAGCAAATGTTCTCAGATATGTGGTTTCCTGGTATTAAAGATCAATCAGTCCACTATGAACACATAGACGGCTGTCTGGTAGTCAAGAGGTGTTGCTGCCTGGCGTTAATTTTGATTCAAGTCAGCTAATAAAATACCTAATAAGCGTGTGTGACAAAATCGAAAGGGTCCTTCAGGCCCAAAGTAATTCCGTCCCCTCCCCTCCACGTATGCAATTAAATGCACGTCTCTCTGGGGCGCAGTGACCATGCAGATGTGCTCACCTCTGTCCACAATTACAGCCCGATAAAACATGTTTAACTACGGCGGCTTTGTATCAGTGTTCTCAACTCGACGGCAGTTCCTTTCTTTCGAAGCCTGTTAATGTTTTAGACATTCAAATATACCCTGCACAATTCAGCTCGGCTACATCGTAATTCCTACCTCTGTGCGGGCCCACCCCTTTTTAACTCTTGCCCACATCTCAAACGATCGATCAGAAATGCGGTTTTATGCAGGTTTTAGAGAAAACTTTATACCTGAAAACTTTTTGCCGGGCCTAGCAAGCTGCACTTTATTAGCTGTTTCCTAGCTTGCGAGAACCCCTGTTACAACTTACCACAGCGCCATGCGGTCTTTGGGATAATTGAGGCGCTCAAGAGCACCGAGGAAATATGGCAAAGAGTGTTCGGAGTTCCTGCAGATGAGGGCGACGAGGACGCGGGGAGCGAGCAGCTGAGACTCGGGGCTCCAGCGTTCCTCCGCAAAATATCCCCGGGCAGGTCTGCAGCAGGACAGCAGCAAGAGGACCAGGGCAGCGGGGAGGCAGGCGAGCCCATGCATTGCAACAATAAATTAACAAATACTATAAAACAAATCGAAGTTGATGATTGTGTTGGATGACACACTGCTATAGAAAAGTATCCCCTCTTTTGGCGCGGTCATCATACAGAAACAAAATCTGTACCAGAGCTCCTGATGTGACAACGCTGCAAAGTTAAGCTTTAAAGGGGTGGGGTGTATGCTGTGATTTTAAAGGGGATGGACCAAGTATGACTGCCAGTGGGGAAAAGTAAAGAAGTACAATTTTGACGTACTTGTATTTACTCGAGTATTCCCATTTCATGCTTTTTTATACTTCGTCTTATTCTATATTTCACAGTTGACATTTTAAAAAGCTTTAAAATACAAATTACAACAATAGTTTACAAACTTTTTGGCTTCTGACGTCTTCCAAAAAGCAGCACGTAGTTAGTGTCACATTTCACATGGCTGTGTTGACAGCTCCATCGAACTACTTTTTTCCTCTATTTCTCACCTGGATTCTTTTCAATAAATGTTTAAATGATCCAATATTTCACCAAAACTTTATTTGTATTAAAAGTCCAGAATCTAAAATCAGATTTGTGTAACAGGAACGTTTGTATTCGATCCTCTCCCATTAATCATCACATTACCCCAGCTAACTGTAGTTCAAACTAGTTTACTGCGCTTAAAGCAGCTTAGTGGAAATAAGCTAACTTGTCTGAGAATCAAACCAGTAGGCTACTTTAACATTTATTGCACCATTTTTAATTTGTATTTATATAGGATTTTTCATGCAGTACCTGCACTAGTAATAGAGTATTTTCAAATATGTTTTAGTACTTTTACTTGAGAAGATTGTATCTTTAATTGCTAATGTAAATCTGCAGTATGGATGGTTGATTTCCAGAAAAAAACACTTGTTTTCCAGGCCAAATGTGTGACTTTAAATTGTTTTCATAAGCAGGGAAGCCAACTGAAACCCTTCTGCTATGGTTAAATTACCTGGTTGAAGAACTAAATAAAAAATCTATTTCTTCAAATAACAGCCCCAAAAGTATTTTATAAGAGGCACTCTTAAATACAGCTTGACTCTAACACACGTGCAAACATTAAACAACAAGTTCTGCATCTGGTGGGGAAATATTTATGAGCCTCCTCAATGTTTTACTTCATAATCACATATATCACAATCTCTTCTATAAAAACATACATTTCATTGGAAGTGGGAATGCACAATGTAAATTTCACAGTCTCTTCATTCTTTTTCTTACACCAGTGTTATTCATCCTGCTTTTATTCAGCACATGGACAGCTCTACAATTTGTCCCCAGAACTTAGCCTCTCCACCTGGATAGTTAAGGAGGCAGCTGCAGGGTCATCAACCAGCCAGAACAGCTCCCCATTAGTCGGCACAACACGGGCTGCTGGGAACGCTGGACCCTCTCGACCCTCCAGCACCTCCTGCATGAAAATGGTCACTGGGTTACAATGTAACAGCTATGTTATGTACATCAGTAGTACAAACTGCTTCAGCTCGGCTGGTTGGTTTAAAAAGTTTATCCCTTGATTGCTTTGGTGGTTTTAGTCCCCTGCATAGTCATGCTTATGGTTTTGCACATAATTTGTCTATTTTTACACTGACATTTTTCTTTTTTCACTTTTCCCAGGCAATTTGTGAACTATAACCGAACCCTGCAATTCAACATGCAGAGCCATCTGCATTACATGTATCTCATTTTTAATAGGTTTTGTGACATAACATGCCATTGTCTAAGCTGACTTGTTTGTGACATGGGAATAGGCGGCGGGTTAAGGAATTTTAAACGTGTTTTCTCAATAAAGTTTGGTAAACGTTACCTTCAAAATGGGTGCTTTGCTTCCTCCAGTTGACACAAAAGCCACACATCTTGAAGCATTCACCACTGGAAAAGTCATGGTTACGCGCTGTGGCGGTGGTTTAGGAGAGTCGCTGATGGGGGCCACAATCTTCTTGGTTTCCTGAATATGAGGAGCAACAGCACACAAGCATCTATCAAAAGTAATGTATATAAAAGTATAAGTGTTAGAACTACAAAAGTCTCTGTAACTGTCCGTGGAATTGTACAAGAGACAAATGCACGAGTACAGTACAGCCCTCACCTCTAGAAGAGGATGGTCTGGGAAGAGGGAACAGGTGTGTCCATCAGGCCCCATACCCAGCAGTAACAAGTCAAAGACGGGGACATCATCATCTGGGAAGGCCTGTGTGTTCGTACGTAACATACCAATACACTAAATATGGTGTAACAGTTCAAAATCACACAGAACGCACAACGATGTTACTTTAGTACCAGAACAGACCACAGAACAGCAAAGATACGTCTAACATATGCTGCACCTTCTTCAGTTTGTGGGTATAATCCTCAGCACACTCGTTCACTGGAAGTGAGGAGTCGATGTGTAAGATCCCACTCTCAGGGATGTTGACCTTGGAAAAAAAATTACTCTGGAAAAAAGCAGTGAATTAAATTTTAACCGTGTGACGAAAATAATGTAACAATGACAAATTCAAGTTTACAAGGAAGGTACCTTATACAGCCCATAAGTGCTCTCAGGGTTGTCAAAGGAAACCACTCGTTCATCACAGAAACCAGCCAGCCACTTGCTGCAGTCCAGGTTTGGGAGGGCGAGCAGCTCTCTGCTGAGCATGGACACCAGGCTTCCTCCGGAGAGTCCCAGGGTGAACCTGCCTCGAGCATTGATGGCTTTCTCAGCCCGAGATATCACCAGCTGGGCCAGCACTGGACCCAGCTCTGCTGAAGTGGGGAATACCACAACTCTTCTGCCAGCCATGTTGAATGAAGAAGTGACTGAGTTGAAAAGCAAAAAAGGTTTTAAGCAATAGGTCTACATCCTATAAGGAAGTCAATGCTATTTTGCAAATATATTTTGCAAGTCCTGCGTGCACTGGATCCTCAAGTGAATTAATGCACATGATGAAACATTAAGCCCTACTTTAAAACTATTCGGCTACAATAACCAGTGCATTACGATAACGTTGGGAAAGTGCAAGTTGAGGACTGGATATTAAAGACTCAAACACAGCTTCCACAACGCGGTATACTACCATTAACTTAATATGCAGGACAGGCGATGCTCATTTCTTGTCAACCTCAACAAACGTCACACAGAAAAAAGACAATACTACATTTGTTGAAATAAAATGTATCTCTACCCACTGTCTAAGAATCCAACGAGTTGACAGTCATGAGAATTTTCGGTCGGCGAATGTAATTCGACGCGATACTTCCTGAAACCAATTTTCCGTAGCCAATCATATATTGTGTTTGTACCGCGTTGCATTCTTGTAAATGAAGTGTCTAACTCAGTGGCTCTGACGAAAAGTAAGTTTAACGCGTTTAAAAGGGCAATTAACAACTCACTTCTGAGGATGTGGTTGGATTTAATACAATATTGATTGTTTCTGAATCCAACATGAACGACTCGGTTGATAGTGGATAGTAATGAAGATCATTTTCAGTAAATATAATTCATCCCACGCGATACTTCCTCAAACCAGTTTTCAGTAGCCAATCACCTTCTGTGGTCGAACCGCGTGGGATTCTGGTTAATGGATTGTCCAACTTAGTGACCAGGACGAAAAGTCATTTTACGAGTTTTAAAAAAGCTGATTAACAGCACATTCCAGAAGACTGTGGGATTTCAGACATTATTGATTGGTTATTTGATTATTGGAAGCGACCAATTAATATGACAGAACAAATTTAGAGGTCAGTGTGGCTGTAGTTTTACCTCCCACCCAGCAGATGGAAATAGCGCTTCCTTTCTTAACATTTAAGTTTTTTAAGAGACACTCGCATGCATCCTGTGCGCGCACACACAGCTATTCTCGTCTATTACAATATTTATATAGTGAACACTACCACATCTGGTCTCCTCTAGTGTGTTACAATAACCTAAAAACATGTCGTCTGGCTTCTCTTTCCAAGCTCAGCTCGTGTCCATCATGGACGCGTTATCTAAAGCAGCTGTAATGGAAATAGGCAAACTGGTAGAGATCGAGTCGAAAATGCTGAAAATAGAGATAACACGAGGCCGGAATGAAATCGTCTCCCTTACAGAGAAACTGCAGCTAATGGAGAAATTGCTGTACATGGCGCAGCGGGGCAGGCAGGACGCAGTGGTGAGGGACGGTTTAGAAAACGCAATGTTAGAGACTGACAGGACAAGACTTGTCTTAAAAAGGTATGATTATTGATTCCTGTGTGTGGTTCTAGGTAGATACTGTGTATGTGTGCGTGCACCATATTCACCTGTATGTCCTTTGCTCTCAATCTTAGTGAGAGTCCATGGGAGAGCATAAGTTCCTCCAACGAGACAAGCAGTTTGCTTCAAGCTGAGGAGCTTTCGGTTGCCGAAGTAAGTTCTTCACAGTTCTGTAATCATACAGTGTTGTGTTTTTATGTTTTACTATATCTTAAATGTATATTCTGTTCCCTCATTAGCTGTCACATCCACCGAAAGAGCAGCCTGAACTGATAGTGGTAAAGGAAGAGCTGCCAGAGGTGGAAAATAGAGACACAGAACCAGACAGGACAAATGAAACCAGTGAGTTTTAATAAAGTTCTACCTGTACAGCAATATGTAAAATGTACGGACATATTCTGGGTGTGTGAATCTGACATGGGAAATTATGTTTTGTATAAAGACATAGACTAGATTATTTTGTGAAACTATCGTTGACAAGGTCAGGAATGAGCTATAACTCTTCTTCAAGGTCTCCTGTAATATGAAAAAAATCCTTATTGTGGACTAGTGTGTTTGGGTTTAAGGCCTTCATTAATTATATTTCAAAGTTTAACATGCTCAAATGCTTTCAACAGACACCCAGAAGAGTCCAGATGTGATCCAGTGCCCCAGACCCGTCTCAGAACATCAGCAGCCTGTGTTTACTGACAGCTTTGTGACCCTGAGCACACATTCATCTCTTACTGGCCCAGGAAGAAGGGAGACACAGTGGAATCCACAGCTTCCACCTCCACACACAAGCCTAGATGCTGGCAATAGCACGGCTCAAAATGTTGCCCCCCAAAGCTTAAGCGTGCTCAGGTCTATGAAGATTCACAATTTGAGGAACTCAACTGCTAAGCGATTCTGCTGCTTGCAGTGTGGCAAGAGCTTCAGATGTTTTAGCCAACTTGAAATACACCAGAGAAGTCACACAGGAGAGAAACCCTTCAGGTGCACACTGTGTGGAAAGAGATATGCACAGAAAGGGCATTTGTATACACACCAGCGCACACACACTGGAGAGAAGCCATACCGCTGTCCTATTTGTGGAAAGAGCTTTATTCAGAAATGCACCCTTGACATGCATCAACGTACACACACCGGAGAAAAACCTTTTGTTTGTGTCAAATGTGGCAAAGGTTTTACAAAGAACTGCAATCTGAAAAAACACCTTTCAGTACATCTGGATCCTAGTTTGCATGTGTATGGTAGTGAATCAAGTGCAACTACATTTACTGGGACATTCATAAATGGAACTACTTAAATCGCTGATGTCAATTGTAACATCTCCAGCTATTTGACTGAAATATTTATGCATATTATCATAATCTTTGGTCCAGATTTGAGTGTCAGACAGCTGTCTGTATCATGTTCTACTTTGATAAAACTGTCTGTCATGTGTTCTTTACTGCTTCCTTTTCTAACGATGCCATCAAAACTGGCCCTGAAGCCTGATTTATTGTGCAACAGTCTGGTTTATTAAAAAACTTGTTAGCGGTAAAGAATGGCTTATTCAATAATTCACCCTCTTGTTTTATTGATAGTTGTCAATAAAACTACAAACAGCATCGAAGGTTGAAGCATCTAAATGCTTGAAATTGAGTGGATATTATGACACTTTGATCCCTGTATTTTCAGTGGAAATGCCACTGTTCATATAAACGAATCAGTGAAGAAGCTCAGGATTCAACATGAGATGAAGCCTCGCCAGGAAGCACTGACAAAAAGGATAAATCCTCATCATCCTACTACTACTCCCCCTTTAGGAAGCGCACCCAATGCGGTTCACGCGACCCCAAATAATAATGTCTCTTATACCTCTTATTATTGGGACGAGAATGTGAGATGACATGGTGTTTAAATTTATATAGGTTCAGTTTTGTGTATTTCTATTTGTTAATCATCACTTCGTTACATTGTGCAGGGCTGAACAAGGGGCTTGTTAAGTACACGAACATGTACTGAGATGACAATATAAGCCCTTTAAATGTCTAAAAGATAATTATAATTTGACTTTACATATGGTTAATCATCACTGAAAAGCCCAATGTGTAAATTCAACCTTTTCGTGCTGCCTCCATGAACACCTCGTAAACGTCAGATTCGAGAAATCCCACAATCCTTTGCGGTACAGCTAAACCATATACAGCATTCAATTCCAGATTTATTTGATTCAGGACCAACATTTCCTCACAGGCACCCTTGCCAAAATCACCAGCCTTCCTGTTGAGATGATGTGCGACATCACTAACCGAAGTTTTCGGACGCAGTTAGCCGCTATACTGGAGAAGCTAACGAAGGCGGCTTTAGTTGAAATAGGAAACCTGACGGATGAATGCTCCTCCGTCCTTCACACCGAGATATCCCTGCACAAAACGGAGAACGAGGCCCTAAAGAAGAGGTGTTTCTCTTTGGAGGTCCAGCTGAGAGCTGCACGGGAGGCACAATACTATCCTGCCCATATCAACAGTAGTAGCCGCCGCTATCCTGTAGCACAGGATGCCCAGAAATCAGGTCTGTCCGGGCTTCCACAGCGGAAGGTGTTTTATCCAACATAATTTATACTTAGCGCCACCGTTAGCTATATAACGGCTGCGTCCGGATTTGCTGATGTGCTTTATTAGTTGTTCACATTCAGTGTTGTTGTAAGTAAACGGAGATTATGTTCTGGGTTTTATTTGATCGTTGTGCATATAATGATAAAATGAGGAGGGTGGACGTTTCACATGTGCTTGTCCTTCCAGAACAGCAGCAGCCTGCTCCAGCCATCGAGGGAGTGTTTGGAAAGGACTGGTGCATGGACCTGTGGAGGGAGGAAAAGAGAGTACCCTCTCAAAGGAAAGAGACAGTGGAGCCTACTGCAATGTCCAGCATGGGAGCACAGGTCACTGCAGGGCCCCTATTTTATCCGTTCTAAATTCTATTACGTTTATTGTTAAATAAATAACAGATTTATAACACATAAATAATATTTACCTGGAATTAGTAAAGCACCAAAGTCCAAAGTAACTGATTCTGGAGGTCCCTTTACAGGTTTTATAAAGTCTTGTAAAACCGGGAAAATGTATGGACTTTGAAAATAACTATTTCTAGGTCAGAAGAAGTGGTGGATAAATATCTGCTCCTTTGAGTCTTATGTGGTTTGGTTAGAGTCGACATAGTAAAATCTATCATGGTAAATCTTTACATAATTAATAAGGAATAATTATGAAGTATTATTTGTAAAAATGTGTGTGAACCCAGTCTAAAGCCCAGTCAAAAGTCAAAATTGTGGTTTCTTTCTTGCTCCTACATCATAGATGGATATATGTTCAGAGTTTGGGACTAAATGGCAGTTTTAAGGATCTATCAGAGTATATTTGTATGGCTTAATACTTGTGTTGAGGCAATCTCACCAGGGAAATTGTTCTAGTTATACTTAAGTTTTTCCAATGCAATTGTAGAATAATGTGTTCCCTTAGTGAGCTGAGATGACCGAATGATTATGCTCAAAGCATGTCTTGTTTGGCAGGTGTTAGACCTGATGGAGAGAGAACCTGAACTCATCTTTGTCAAAGAGGAAACGTATGATGATCATCCCATCGGGCAGCAGATGAGGCTCACAGACAACAGAAAAAGTAAGTTTGGATAAAAGGAAAATACATTGATTGTTTTAGTTTCTGTGAATTAACTGTGCGTATTCTCATTTGACAGGTGTTGGACTTTTTGAGGCAGAGAGCATGCTTAATAGGCCTGTCAGTGAGATGCAGCTGCATTCAGAGGACCTAAACAACTTTCCCATGAACATTGACGGTCAAATTCAACAACGTGCACAGCCAACAATAATGGACAAGTTAATAGAGGATGCAACAATGAGCACGCTGGTTGACAACACAAATCCTGCTGCAGCCTCTGGTGAATACCTGGACTATACAAACAATATCCTCATGAACCCAACCAAAGAACTAGCCATGCAACCAAAACCTGTCAAGCCAACCAAACAGTTTCAGTGCTTATTCTGTGGGAAAGTATTCAACTATTTGAGCAGCTTAAAGGTCCACATCAGACGGCACTCGGGTGAGAAGCCATTCAGCTGCACTGTTTGTGGTAAGCGGTTTGCTCAGAAAACATACCTGAAACTGCACCAGCGTGTGCACTCGGGGGAGAAACCATACAGCTGCCCAGACTGTGGCAGAAGTTTTTCCCAGAAAAGCTCTCTCAATATACATCTTCGGACACACACCGGTGAAAAGCCTTACAGCTGTGTGGATTGTGGGAAATGTTATGCTTACAAGTATGGTTTAAATCACCACCAGTGTTTCAATTGACTGAGCAGTTTAAATCTGACCAGAAATGTTTCTGTGTTCCCAGTTTTGCTCAGAGTGCAGACTTCAGCCAGCATATCTAAAAGAAGCTCACATATAGATGAGAAATATACATTTCATTGAAAAGTAGATTTTACAGCCCATGCTGTCCACTGTGCTACTATAAAATGTAAGTTGGTTTATATTTAGCCGAACCCAAAATGCTGCAGCAACCAAACAAGAGAAGAGAATATTTTTTCTAGTCGAGCAGGTCATTTGACTTTTGATTTGATTGGACTGCCAAATTTTAAATTTCTCCCAAACAAGCCTTTAAAGTCTATTTGATTGATGAAGGAAAGTGTCATGTATTGTTATTTTGTTATCGCTCTTGCATTTAATGCACGGAGCTCTGAAGAGTAGTACTTCACTCATTGCATGTTAACATACGTTTGTTGTAAAATACAATCGCACCATTGTTTGCACATAAGCCTTCATAACTACCTCTCCACAACAGGAAATTCAGTCTTCTTATCATCTCAACAACTTTTTATATTAGGTAAGCTGTGCCTCATTTCTTGGAGTTTAAATTGATGAAAATGTGACGATGAAAATGAAATGTTACAATTGATTGCGTAATATTTATTAATTCCAGAAAAGTTTCTTGTTTAAGTGGTGTTATTGTTCTGAATAAATGTGTTTGTACTGCTGCTTCATTGTAGTTGAATACATACATAGAGTTATGTATAAGAAACAGATTGCATATTTTCATTGTTTCTGTTTCTTGAAGAAATCCACATAAGATGTGCTACAATGCAAAGACAGCAGTTATCTGTGCTAAATTCTTATATTGCTTGTAATATTCACACTTGAATGCCCCAACTGAACTTGTTGAATATGTAAAGAGTACATTGATGATTGATGTTCAAGTGAAATGAAATTAACACATCAAGGAAAGTTTTATTCAATAAAATGTATTTCTCAAAGTGACCTTTCATGACGATTTTAGAAACCAGAACAAGTGCTACACTTCAATAAAAGCGGCTAACAAAAACAGGTAACTTTGATACACTCTCCTGGATCGTGAGCACTGTGCTACCGACCAGAAACTATCATTTAATGACATTTGAATACAATTTATTCTGATTTTAGAACTCAGATAAATAGAGACTGATTTTGCCCGGAAAAACATTGAAAACAGGGAACACTTAAATCTCTTAGCTACAAGGTTTTCACAACTTCTTGGTTCTTAGGTGACGTGAAATGCGTGATGGTCATTCCACATTCACCGCTTCTCGCCGGTATGGAGGCGTATGTGAATTTTCAAATTTCCTTTCTGGGTGAAGCCTTTCCCACAGAAGTCACATGTGTAAGGTTTCTCTCCTGTGTGGCCTAACAAGTGAATCCTCAGAGCGGATGGGCTTGCCGATTTCTTCCCACACATAGGGCATGAACTAAGGTGTCTCAGAGAGGACACTGAAGGTATGCACCTGTGTCGTTTACTCTTGTGAGGGAAGTGCTGGTCACAAATGCTGCAGTAGCTTGGGTGGTGTGATTTCAGGTGACGTTTTAGAGATCTCTTGTGAACGTATGTACTGCTGCATATTGTACAAGTGATGTTGTTTATGTTTGGATCTCTGTCGGCCTCTGCCATAATGATATTGTCAAGTGAATCATTATCCAGAGCACTGCCATCTTCTGTTAATGTTGGCTGCTCGTTTTGGCTGTTTTGACTTGCAGCATTTATTTTTGGCTCCATCTGACATTCTTTAACAAACTTCACATCATCATCATCTTTGACTGGAATGATATGAGTTCTGCGGGCTTCCTCTGTATCATTGATGGATATTGACTTCATGGATGGTTCTTCAATACCGCCTGCAGACACATCCCCTTCTCCATCCTGATCAAATGACAGGCTGTAATTGCTGACACACCACGAGTAGCCGACTGACATCTGCTTTGGCGCATCTGCTATGCATTCTTCATGGTCTATTACATAGAAATAAAATTACAGAGACTCAAAAAACTGCTACATCTGCAAAGTTCCCCCCCCCAATGCCATGGTGCCTTCATTAGATTACCTTTAGCAGTGAGTGTTTCCTGCTGGCCACTGCTAGCGGTATCCTTCACCTGACATTTATCTTTGATCTCAGAGATTTGGTCGGTCAGAGTACCCACACACTGAAAGATATAATCATAAAGCACCATTCTTACAAAATGGACAACAGGGTGCACAAGCAGGGTGTACATTGCAACATTAAGAGCAGAGTTTGTGTTATGTATTCTTTAGTTTGTAAAAGACCTGTTTTAACTTTTCAACAAAATAAAGATGTATAAAATTTACTACACATGCAAACCTTCCTCTCACCTTATTGGATAACTGAGGGTCTCTGTCTTTCCATAGATTTCTGCACCAATCCTTTCCAAAGATCCCCTCTATAATTGGGGGCCCAGACACTGAGGAAGAGAAAAAAATCGGCTAACTGGAAGAAAACATACAGATGCAATATGCTGGTGGATTCTTCTAAAATATTTAATAAGTAAAATTTACTGTAAAACATAAATTGGAGTACCATGCGCATTCCCTCCAACATAGCAGTCAGTTTGGACACCTACAGTGCGATGACTTCTACTCAAGTTGGGGTCGTCGCTTCTTGCAGCTTTCAGCTCGCTCTCCAGACTGCTCACTTTCTTTGCCAGAGCCGAATTGGCATGGCGGATGTTTGACAACTCTAACCGGAGCTCGGCTGAGTCTTCATCCACCAGCTTGCAAACCTGACCCAGGGCAGACCGAGCCATTGTCTCCATGATAGAAGAGAGCTGTGAGTGAAGTGACAGGCGGATCGCCATGGCCGATTGTAGAACCGTCTACTCTAAAAAAGGAAAGTATTATTAAAATGTAAATTTTGGCGAGTATACATTAAAATGCACTGCCGTAGCACGTAGGTAGCTAACGTAGGCTAACTGTCCAAACAAAGCGGGACCCAAATAAAGGTAACAACAATGACGTATTTCCGGCGGATGTAACCGGTCAGCTGCGTTGTATTACCAAAGGCTTCCTGGTTCGCTAGTGAAATCGATGTGTTTTTTTCTAATGAATGCAGACGGATTTTTCGCCTTTCAACGTACGCTCAAATAGACTACAAAATTAGATTCGATCCGTTACATGCGCAGCTGGGAACATGAACAACGAAAAGGATTTTTCACCCCTGACGCCCAATATCGTCAGGGCATTGAATGATAAACTGTACGAGAAGAGGAAAGTCGCAGCTCTAGAAATCGAGAAACTTGTGCGGGAATTTGTGGCTCAGAACAACTCCACTCAAATTCGTCATGTTATCCACATCCTGGCCTCGGAGTTTGCGCTCTCCCAGCACCCCCACAGCCGCAAGGGAGGTCTCATTGGACTGGCAGCTTGCTCAATCGCCCTCGGCAAAGACTCGGGTCTGTATCTGAAGGAACTTATTGAGCCCGTGCTCACATGCTTTAATGACTCAGACAGTCGTTTGCGTTATTATGCATGTGAAGCCCTCTATAATATAGTCAAGGTGGCCAGGGGAGCTGTGCTGCCCCACTTCAACCTACTCTTTGATGGTCTCAGCAAGCTTGCCGCAGATCCAGACCCCAACGTTAAAAGTGGATCTGAACTCCTGGACAGACTCCTGAAAGACATTGTGACTGAAAGCAACAAATTTGACCTTGTGGCATTCGTCCCTCTGCTGAGAGAGCGGATCTACTCCAATAATCAGTATGCACGGCAGTTCATCATTTCCTGGATCCATGTTCTGGAGTCTGTGCCGGACATCAACCTGCTGGACTATCTGCCCGAGATCCTGGATGGGCTTTTCCAGATCCTGGGAGATAACAGCAAAGAGATTCGGAGGACTTGTGAGGTGGTTTTAGGAGAGTTCTTAAAGGAGATAAAAAAAACACCATCCAGCGTGAAATTTGCTGAGATGGCCAACATTCTTGTCATACACTGTCAGGTTGCAGATGACACCAAACTCACGAATGACCTGATCCAACTGACAGCTATGACCTGGATGAGAGAGTTTATCCAGCTGGCAGGTAGAGTTGTGCTCCCCTATTCATCTGGTATCCTAACTGCAGTGCTGCCGTGCCTCTCCTATGATGATAGAAAGAAACATACAAAAGAAGCAGCCAGTGCCTGTAATCATAGTCTGATGAAGCTTGTGACGCCAGAGGATGATGATGAGGAGGAGGAGGAGGACAGAAGTGGAAGAACCGGGTCGCCATCCAGGGATGACGGGCAGCTCAAGACGGAGGCAGATGGGAATGATATGCTGAATGAATCACAAGAATCCGTTGGTTTCAGTAATATCAGCTTCTTTGCTCCATCAAGTGCTGACAGACCACAGGTAACCCTGGACCTGGATGGTATCGTCCAGGTATTGGACCGCCACCTCCACGATTCCTCCACTGGCATGATGACCCGCATAGCTGTGCTAAAATGGCTATATCATCTCTACATCAAGACACCGCGAAAGATGTTCCGCCACACAGACAGCCTGTTTCCCATGCTGCTGAAAACTCTGTCAGATGAGTCTGACGAGGTGATACTTAAAGATCTGGAAGTGTTAGCTGAGATTGCATCATCTCCTGCTGGTCAAACGGATCAAGCTGGCTTATGTGACAGCATTGACAACAAACTGGCACTTAAGGTGCCAGAGGGTGCCAAGCAAGGACAGCAGCCCAGCACAGTGGCCAAAGCGGTGGATTCATCTCCCTCCACTCCCAGTATGAACTCCTATTTTTACAAGTTCATGATCAATCTGCTGAAACGCTTTAGTCTGGAGAGGAAGCTTCTAGAGAACAGAGGAGCTTTTATCATCAGGCAGCTGTGTCTATTGCTTCATGCAGAGAACATCTTCCACTCAATGGCTGACATCTTGCTAAAGGAGGATGACCTCAAATTTGCCTCCACCATGGTTCAGACGCTCAACACCATTCTACTCACCTCTGCCGAGCTGTTCCAATTACGCAACCAGCTGAAAGATCTGCGCTCTCAGGAGAGCTGTGCTCTGTTTAGTTGCTTGTATCGTTCCTGGTGCCACAACCCAGTTGCCACTGTATCGCTATGTTTCCTCACACAGAATTACAAACACGCTTACGATCTCATCCAGAAGTTTGGTGATCTGGAGGTGACGGTAGACTTCCTGATGGAGGTCGACAAGCTGGTACAGCTCATAGAGAGCCCCATTTTCACCTACCTGCGTCTGCAGCTTCTGGATGTAGAGAACAACCCTTACCTGATAAAGGCATTGTATGGTCTGCTGATGCTTTTGCCACAGAGCCAGGCCTTCCAGCTGCTGTCCCACCGCTTGCAATGTGTCCCCAACCCAGAGCTCATGAGGACTGTAGATGAGTCTAAGTACATGGACTCTAAACAGCCAGCGGTCTCCAAACGTGGCTCTCACACTTATGTGGATTACAGTGAGCTGCTGCTGCATTTTGACTGTGTCCAGAGCAAACACCTGGAGGTCCGACACCAACGCTCCGGACGTGCCTCTGATCTCCCTGACAGGAAGCTAATGTGAGATCATTGTGCCTTTTTGATGTCTTGCCCTTGTGGTCAACGAGTGAGGGGGGGAAAGAAACAAGAATTATAATTATAATTATAAATATATATATAGAGTTCCACTTGAAACAATTCTGAAGATGCTATTGAAGCCAAAAAAGTATTAAATGTAGTTAAATATAAAAAAAACTGTCCTAGCAGCCTGAACCATAAGAAAAAATACTGCATTTTGTATACGTATTAGCTCATAATAAATAGAATGTCATGTAATAAATGTATAACTTCATACAGAAAACAGATGTCACAGATCTCAAACTAATTCATAGTAAGTTTCTATGAAGATTTTGAGAATTAAACATCTGAAATAGTTTTGATGACAATGTAATGATCCTTGTTCTGAGTTTCCATCATTGCTTGTCAAATTTTGTTCACTGCTGGAAGAAAGTTTTCCATTATATCATTTGAAACCTAATTTTAACGTTAAATAGTCAATTTGTGTCATTCCAGTTTTATTTTTCATGGTGTATTATGAAGAAGTCAGTATGAGCACCGCATGCAATTAGGGTTGTCTTAATCTCATCAGCCAGAGAAAAAATGTCACGTGCAGCTCCACTGAGATTTAATCCTGTGGAAGCCATGGATAACTGAACTCTGGCATAAATTCTTTCTGTCACTTTCTCTTACCATCCTTTGCCAGTGCAGCTGATGAGAAACATTACTAGCACACCTCCAGCTTTTAATTCTATCTTTGCTTATGCTATCTTCAGCTAATATGTATTCATCTTTGTTTGCACTGTTTGTCTAGCATTCTTTTAAAGATTTGCACTGCTGTCATTGTTGTGTGAAATAATCAATAAAGTTGACCATGTGATTAAAAATGATTTGTCCATATCACAAACTGAGTAATGCTTATAAGATCTATTTATTATTTTGTTCTGGATTTAACAGCCTTTTCATGAGGATTGTAACTTTATATATATTTGTATTAAGTCTGTTTAATAGTGTTAATCTATTTCAATGCACGTTTTAGAAACTTTACATTGTACTGCTGTTCAACGGCACTACATTACACCATTATGTACCTAATACATTGGTGAGTGTAGATAAGGCTCTATTTGAAGGAATTAATAGTAACAATTAATTGCATTTGCAATATGGTTTGTAGTTTTTTCTAACAATTATATCTTTTTAAAAAATTCTTAAACCATGACATGTTATTACTGGATAAAATGTTTAAAATTGTACTTAATGGCAGTTACATGAAGTAAGGATATATTTTATGCATGTAGCACTTATCTCTCATATGTGTAGCTGATCCAATGAATGAGGCATTCAAGGACAACAAGGTAAACTGAGTAAAAAACAAAATATATTCAGCCTATGCCGTGCTGCATTAACTTAAAGTTTTAGTTAATTTGGAAAAGAACTCCCTTCAACTCCCAATTTGGACTCTGTAATCAATGAAGTGCAGTAGTAGGAATTTCAGCCTCCTCATTATCTCTGTTTGCAACTGTATCTGTGTGAGACGCCTGTTTGCGCACACAGATGTATGTAAACACATAAACCTGCAGAGCAAAGCAACCCATCTGTCTTCTTTTCCAATTAATTTCAGCTCTATCATTCAGAACTGCATATGAAATGCAGTTCAGCAAATAACTAACCTGAAGACTAAAAAAGATGAAATGTTGTTAATATTTATTTGGTACTTACTTCAACTAGAACAGCAATAACTTTTTTGCATAATTGGAAGGTAATTAATTATTTAAAACTATCCAAATTCAGGAAAACACATTAAAAGATTGACCACTTGCGGCGCCCCAACTAAGCTTGCTTGACAGGAGTGTGTATATTTGTGGCTGTGCATTGCTGTGTGTGTTTGAGTGGGTCAGGGGCTGTCGACTCTTGTCAGATGGCTGTTACTATCATTGGCTCTGAACTCCTGCCCCGGCATTTGCATGGACACAAACCAAATTTTCACTTTGGCATTGCAGCAATACTATGACTTATTTGGGATTGCCGAGGGTGAGTGAATGGAAATAAACTTTGCACTAAGTATGCTACACAGAAAGAATCCAAATACTAATATTAGACTCTTCCTCTGTAATTTGTATAATTAGGACATTTTGTAATGTAATTTAGGAGACTGTAGACAGTTGAAAATATAGATAAATATATTTGTATTTTTCTATTTGATTGTGCTGATATTGCAGCATCATAAAATCTAATGTCAATATACAGGCAAACCTGTGGGAGTATAGTGCTACTAACTTGCTAGAGTTTCCGTTATTACAACACTCCTACATGGTTTAAAGCAGCACTGTCAAGAACTGTGCTTTTTAATGGCAGGATAGATTGTATTCCCTGAACTTTCTATGTCTGTGTATATGCTCTCCCCCTATTTTCAGTGCATCATTGGTTCTAGTAAATATATCCCACAACAGAAAACTGGATTGCAGTACAAAACCTTGTCTGCTAACTGTTGAATACTTTTGAAAGGAATAAATAACCCTTCAAGATGACCTTGCTATGTGCACATCTTGCTTTCTATTGGCTCTTATTAACTCCAACTGTCATGCACAATAGAAAATAAATGGTTTCTTTTTACCACACGTATTGCTCAAATTATTTTATACGATTTTATACGATGTTGTTCTTTAAAACTGCCCGATGACCAGCAGGAGAATATTTTCTACTCATATAATACATTGGTAACTTCTGTCTATCTCTATTCTCATCCCGAGACTTATATTGGACACAGTTTCTATGCAAACTCTTTATTTACACTGTGGCAGGTTCTTCCAAAATGCTTCTCAAATACGAGAGGTGATCATAGCTTGACTGCCATCAAAAGGGCATCTTCAGTGTAAATCAAATATTGCATCATCATACTCAAGGCTGTCGACATCGGGTTATGTACAGATGCAGTATCCCTTATGGTAAGCTTCTTTTTTTATGCTGGCATGGGGTGTTTAGTTGAGAACGTGCAATATGCCTAGTTAAACAACACAGTGCGACACAGGATATGCCTTAGGGAGCTGTAGTATTAACACTTATTTCTAAGGTTAAGATGAGGTTGTCATGCAGAGACATGGGAGGGGCCTCCTATCCTGCCTTGTCATGAAATACCTGTGAGGCAGAATGGCCACTAGACGTGCTCATCTAGAGGACGAACTTTCCTGTCCAATTTGTCGACATATTCTCAGTCTGCCAGTAGTGCTTAATTGCAGACACAGGTTCTGTAAAGCCTGCCTTGTAGACAGCTGGGAGGCACAGGGAGGTGGGGATTCACAATACTGTCCTCAGTGTTGGAGCCATTCCTCCATGGATCAGATAGGGGTGAACACTGTGCTGCAGAAGGCCTGTGAATCCTTTAGGGAGGACAGGAGCTATAGTGACCCAGATGTATGCAAGGAGCATGGAGAAAAGCTCACACTGTTCTGTTTGGAGGACTTGGAGCCAATCTGCGGTATGTGTGGTAAAGCAGCTGCCCACACTGGACACAGGCTCTATCCCATCAGGGAAGGGGCTCATGACTGTAAGGTAAGTTATGTGGTTGGTTCACCCCGGTATTTCAAAATGTTTTGATGAAATGCGTGATAGGAATCATCAAAACTATTCCCCCATGGTTTTCATATCAATACTTCCAACTGAAATTAACAATTATGAAATGTGTATTGAATTATCTGCCACATTGCTTGGGTATAGTGTATATTCAGGCCGGTACAGACGGTTCACAAACATGTGGGCAAGGCAGCAAAGCAGAATAATGAAGATGCTGACAAGTGGATATCTTAATTCAGTCAGTATTCTGACTGATCATAATTGCTTGTCTTGGCTAGTTTGACTGGGCAACTTTATGAATGAAATCACAAAGTCCGCTCAATAACTTCATGAAAGCAAATGTCTCAATGTACATTGACATTTTTCTGACTCACTACCTACACCTTGAAAATGCCTTGTTCATTTTTGTTGTATTTTTTCTTACTCTTCTTGTGCTACTGTAAGTTTGATGTGCTGCTAAGTGTGAAGGCATTTGGCCGGGTTTATTGGCATTCTAATTATAGATTTATATTTTTGGTTTGCTGTCGCTGTTGGAGTCCCGAGAGGCCTGAAACCCGACTCCCTTAAGGTTTCTATGACACTACATTCATTCTAATCCGACCCTCCTTTTGCGAAAGGAAAACCTTAGGCACTAATGTGAAATTAATTTATTGGTGGTCTCAGAGGAGATCAGTTTTGCTTATGTTACTAGGACGTTAGATCCTTCACAGCATGTGTGTTCCATTCATTTGATGCCGCTATATTGTGCAGCTTTGCATTGACAGGAGAACACTGCCTACCACATTGTGCTGACAGCTCGGCCACCTGCCAGACTGACCTTGTTTTTTTAAGTGTCGATGCCTTGTCACTGACTCTATAGGAGGAACTGAAGAGTGCGCTGCTGACTATGAAGGGGAAGTTGCAGCTGTACAAAAAGGCGAAAATAGTCTGTGATGAAATGGTGGAGCATGTCAAGGTACCGTCAGTCCCATCAGTGACAAACATTACAACAGGTGTGGAAGACAATGATTATCCTTTAAATATGTCTCTTTCCAGAATCAAGCTCAACATACCGAAACACAAATCAAGGAGGAATTTGAGGTTCTTCACCATTTTCTGAGAGAGCAGGAGACTACCAGACTTGCTGCTTTACAGGCTGAGGAGGATCAGAAGAGTCTGATGATTAAGCAGAGGATTGAGGAACTGAATCATGAAATGGCATCTATCACTAACATGATCAACCTAGTGGAACAAGAGATGAAATCTCAAGATATCCAATTTCTTAAGGTTGATAAGAATTACAAATCATGACCAGTTTTTTGTGTATTCATTTTCACAACACTTCAGATTGAGATTTATTCTCTTTAACTTTTTTTCAGAATTACAAGACGACAATAAAGAGGTAATTCTAAATTCCATAACTAATATCCAGTTAATCTTGTTTTGGGGATTATACATATTTACAGCTACAGCTTTCAATGACTAATTCATCAAATATGTTTGTAGAACCTGGCAAAGTTCCGTCGATCCACAGAGGATATCTGGTGCTCTGATTGATGTGGCCAAGCATCTAGGTTCTCTGAAATACAAAGTTTGGGAGAGAATGAAGAGAATAATTAAATATAGTGAGTTCCTCAAACAATGACAGTAGTCATGTTTCATTGGCCAGCTCATTTTCTAATGATTAAAAACTACCTTTTCTGTCACTAGGTCCGGTGACACTGGATCCAAACACAGCGGCCAGCTGCTTCATCCTGTCAGAGGATCTCGCTGTTGTGCAGAACTCTACCCAGATTTTCAAGCTGCCAGATAACCCAGAACGTTTTGACATCAGTGCTGAAATGCTGGCTGCAGAAGACTTTTCCACTGGTCGCCACAGCTGGGATGTAGAGGTGAAAGACAACACCTACTGGGTGGTTGGAGTAGCCAGTGAGTCAATCAACAGGAAGGGCAAGCACGTGCTGACACCAGCAGAGGGATTCTGGACCATCAGATTTCGTAATGGAGAGCACAAGGCCTGCACAGCACCATGGGAGCCGCTAAATATGACGAAGAAACCTGAAGTGATCAGAGTGGTGTTGGATATGGACCGAGGCAAGGTGACCTTTTATGACCCCAGAGAGAGAGTACCTCTCTACACCTTCACGGATATCATCACACGCAGGGCCTTTCCCTACTTTTGCACTGCCTGCAAAGACCATCCACTGAAAATCCTACCCACAAGGATATCTCTGTCAACAGACTAATTAATTTTAATGAATCTTGGAGACAAACTGGCAAACATTGTTTGTATAAAAAAAATCACTGAAAGATATAAAGGGCTACAAAAGCTTATGAAGAACTGATCTTTTCTTCTTTCGCAAGAGAGACTTGTGGAAATGCAGGGTCAAATTACAGCACTACATTACCAATGAAATGAAAACATAGACTTCTTTTTAAAATAATGACAAAACAAACTCAGGCGTGTTTTAAAATATTTAATTTTAGTTAGAAACAGAACTGTCTTGGAGATGTTTTATTGTAAATTTAACTCCTATATATATATATTACTAGAATAATAAAGATTTGTTACATAAAATATCAGCCACTGCGTGTGACTTAGCTTTGCATGACACAAAATCACTGGAGTGATTTCCATATTATTTCATGTTCCTTCAAAAAAATCCAATTGGTAAACAAAAATTGAAACACAGATCTGAACTTTCATCAAAGGCACATATAGTAAAAATGTTTGTGTACTTGTATACCCGTGCCAATGTTGTTTAAAAGTTTAAACATGCCCAGTGGCATTAGTGTTTTTCAATTGCATTAAAAAAAGATGGTTAGTAGTTGATCAAGTAGCCTCATTAGCTGTCTTTTGAAGTCTGATCCCTACAGCCTCCTCCTAACACACAGCAGCAACTCCATAGTTTCACACTCAAGCATTGCTTAAACCTACACAATTACCTTTGCAGCATTTTTCATAAAGAGGCATATAAACCCTGTAACAGATACCACATCTTGTTGTTCTAACCTTATTGTAACTTGCATTCTATTTAAAATGGGCTTTGGGAGATGCCCATTCTGTCTGTGATAATGCTCAAAGGCTTTTTGGGATGTTCATTTTGTGATTATACAAAGTTATTAAAGGGAATTAATGTCCTCATGTTATTTCCTGGTGTGTTCCTCATAAAGTGTTAAAACATCATCTGTAACTGTGCTGCCTATGTAAGTACTTCTCTCAACTCGGTTCCCTGAACAGTTAAAATACCGTCAGGAGGTGCAGCAACAATGGCGCTCACACCAACATAGACGTGTTAGCTTCGCTCTCTAAAGCATCCGTTTAACTGAGGCACCATCACTCCTCTACCAGGTCTTCCATGTCATAGAGACATTCTTCCCTCTGCTATAGCATTGTATAGCTCCTCATCTACAGCCTCGTAACGAACAGCTCTTGTGTTTAAAAAGTAGATCTGGTCAGTTGTGAGGCGTGGGTCGTATCCTTCCCTCTGCAGCCGAACCTTCTGAAATTTGAATGTACCTGTGGAAGAATGTGGAGATACAATACATTCAGATTTATTGATATTAAATCATGTGATGTTTCGACAATTTGTTGAACTAATTTACAGATTACCTGTGGTGTCAACATGTGTGGAGAGTCGCAAGAACACTGGGCGAGCATATGGTGGAAGAGCTGCCTGAACCTTCCGCAGGAAATCATTGCAGTCAAAACTTCCTGCAGTGTCTGCAATGGCAGCCATGCCTGCCTTCCCTTCAACCCCTGAGAATGAGACATGCTAGTAAATGCTTAACAGATAGGACAGAGGAAAGTCAAGAGCAATATAAAGTAATTGGTAATGACATGGTATGCAGAAAGCAGTGAGTATTCAAAGTTCACCTGGCACCGCCACACCATACACAACCACATCCGCCTGACCCAGGAGACTGCTTAGTATGCCCTCCACCTCGGTGGTGGAGACATTTTCTCCTCTCCAGCGGAACGTGTCCCCACCGCGGTCCCGGAAGTACATGTAGCCAAAGTCATCCATCACTAGCACGTCACCTAGGATAGACATATGGAAGGAGAAATAATTGCCAATTCTGTTTTTGTTGTCAGAGTGACTAAGCATAACTCATTTCCTGCACTAAGCTCTGACAGGGAAGCTTGGCCATCCAAAATTGCATGTATTGTTTATGGCTTAAGGGTACAAGAATAAAAAGCTACAAATGTCTTTAACAATTACTTTGCAAGTTCTACCAGCTGTGTTGAGAACTGGGATACAATATCTGAGGAAAATAACAAAAAAACAATAGCAACCTGACAAATATGCCGAGTCGTTTGTCTTGAAGACATTATGAGCGATCTTTTTCTTTGTAGCATCCTGGTTTGCGTAGCCATCAAAGCGCCGTAATGGGTCCTCTTGGTTGATACGACCCACCAGAAGCCCTGGCTCCCCTGAAAGAGAAGAAGGAGTCTAATGGAGTACTTTCTGTTTAATATGATATCCTACATTGAGCAACGTCATTATCACAGTATTAGTTACCAGGGCGGCATGTGACACAGAGCCCCCGGCTGTCCCGGACCAGCTCCATACTATCCTCGTCCACCCTTACCAGACGAATAGGGTAAACATTGGGGAGAATGCGACTGTTAAATCCACAGGCTCCCACCTGGACACACAGAATTAGCTTAAATCATATCCAATTCAGATCTTATCCATGAACACAGAAGTTATGGAGGACCACAAGTGTCACAGAAACAGTAATGAAGTGTTTCCTTCCAAAGTATGATTCTGATATTTTTCAAACTGTCCCCTGTTCCCATGTGTTGGTCAAAATGATCAAGAGGGACCAGCATTATCGTTGTTGATCCAATATATTGAGCGAGAATGTTATCAGTGCCTGACAACGTTGTTAACAAAGGGTGTATCTCTATTGTACCAATAATTAATGAAATGCTTTATCATTACTCCCGGGACACTTGTGGGCCTCCGTACAGGCGACACAGGCCATTGTGATTACTGACCTTGCCATCCATGTTGGCTATGCTACAGTTACACTCAGTCGCTCCATAGAACTCGCCAATCTGCGCCACCCCAAACCGCTCTGTGAAAGCCTCCCATACACTGGGGCGCAAGCCATTTCCCACTGCCAGCCGGACTTTGTGACCCTTTTCTGATGGCCGCACTGGCTGAGACAGGAGGTAGCGGCAGATTTCCCCAATATACTGCACCACCTACAGGATGAAATACGTGTTGATATTGTGGTAGTGCTAGAATAAAAATAACATTTTATAGTTAATGATTTCTTGACAATAGAACTGCAATTTGTCTAAGCATAAGCTCTTACAGTGCAGTTGTACTTAATGCAATCTTCCCAGAAGCGGCTCGCAGAGAATTTCTTCTTCACCACCACAGTGAGGCCATGGATCAGACACTGACCCACTCCCATGATATTTCCTGGCAAGAACATAAAGCTCACACTTCAGTTACACTAACCTAGTAATGAAAAAAGGATTCAAGAGCTGGAGGCTTGTATCACATACCTGCCGAGTGATAGAGAGGCAGACAGTCATAGATGATGTCATCATGGCGCATGCGAAAGGCGAAATACCCAAAAGCAGCGATTCTGTAGTAACTGTTGTGGGAACACAGGGGGACATTTTCAGACATCTATTAATCACTTAGATGCTTTCCCTGACAGTGACCGTTCCAGAAAACTTACCGACTGTGTACCACAATGGCAGCCTTGGGAAGTCCTGTGGTGCCAGAGGTGTAAATATAAAACAATCGGTCTGTTGATGAGAAAACAACAGAGCATTTAAATGGCATACAAGAATTTAGTGATTTTTGCGGGTGTGTTTACAGCATTTCAATCACACCTGGAATGCAACCCGTGAATTTGAGAACAGAACATCAAAGCACCACATCAGGCTTGACTTTTTTGTGAGACATATACAGTGGGAATTAAGAGTAGAGGAAGAAACCAAACGAATACAAAAAAAAAAAGGTCAAAGTGTGAAGGGAGTGAGGAGTTGCTTTAAAAAAAACAAACTCCTGACCAACATTGTTGATTTAAGTTAAGCTGTTGGTTTAACCTGAGATAAGTTACTCACCGTTCATGCCTTTGGGGGGAATGCAAGGTGAAGGGGGATGCCTCGACGTTGACGCTAAAATAAGGTCCAGAGGTTGAGCACCCAGGCAGTCCACCTGTTCTGCACTGAGCTCTCCCGAATAAAACCGTGCCATGGACTGACTGATCGAGGAACTGATCTCCAACATGGCTGACATTGAAGAACAATAGGGGAATGGAAACAGAGGTGGTTGTTTAGTAACTAAACAATAATAGTGAGCAAAATAAAGATATTAATATGAAAGCAGACACATGCAGGACATCATAGAGCTAAAAAAGACTGTTGTTAAAGAGGAGAAAGGAATAGGAGCTAAGGCACAGAACGAATTTTAATGGCAACGTAAGCACTGACAGAATGTCCTGATGACAGACATGCTCATGATCAATCTATGTTCCATACAAGGATGTGACGCTGACCACCTCACATGAAGTTGTGATAACATGTTAACTACACATGAAATTTGGTGATGAGGTTGATCAGTATTTGGGGACTTCTTTTGGAATGATAATGCACACACATCAATTTTTAAATAATTTGCTAAAGAACATTTAGGATGTGATGAAATCTAAATATCAATATATGCATCAACTCTTCCTACCTAACAATTTCTTACCATCAGCAAGCTCAGCTCCAAACACAATAGCCCGTGACCCTGACACCCCAATGCAGTGCAGAAGGGAATCATGCCGGAGGTTGAAATTGATCAGTGCCGCCTCCACCCCAACCTTGGCAAATCCAAGCCACAGTGCCACCTGTAGCGGCCTGCTTTCCATGAAGATGGCCACCACGTCACCGGAGACCCATCCCTGACTTCTTGCCCAGTGGGCCACTGCGTTAGATATCTCGTCAAGCTGGGTGAAGGTCCATGTTTCCCCTGTAGCCTCATAGATCAGTGCTAGTTTGTTTGGGTGAAGTTTTACCCTCTGGGCAAAGATTGAAGGAATGTTGCTTCCATTGCGCATGTAACGCCATAAAGCAAGCTTGACTCTCAGCAACACATACAGGCCACTGATGAGGGTCACAAAAGGGAAAATAAGAATTGAGGAAGGCAAGTAAAGATAGAGACCCACAAGCAAGAGCAGAAGTTTATTTGGAAATAATTTACTTACATTAGGTCTCTCTTGGCAGTGCGGGCCGCGATGTAGAAGTACTTCCAGCTTCTTGTGCCCAGATATACTCCAAGTCCTGCTGCCAGACTCCAGGGCCAGGACACCCCACAGAGACGCAAAAGTCCCATGGATCCCAAAGAGGCTGAGAAACTCACCACATTGTGCATTCTTGTCATGGAGGTCATGAGGAAGATGAGGGTTTGGGGAAGAAGAGGCACAAGGTGAAGTCTAAATGAGTTTAACTCAATAGTACGAACTACTATACATATATAAACACAATAAACTTTGCTTGGGTGATACCAATAACTATTATATAAAACTCATGAACACACATTAACAGTTTACATTTAAGCAGTTCACACAGAAATGACACTGAAGGTTAAATAGCCTATCAAAGTCAACTTAATAACGCAGAAACTACATGCAGACAACAACATTAACTTACACACAACTTACCTACGAGTCAAGACTGAAGCAATAGCTCCTTTCAGCCGTTTATCCTGCCTCGGGTCTGCACAACTTTTTACTTTGGCTGAAACTGTCGAGCGAATGAAATCCTTTCTCTGATGTCGAGCGCTTTTAGAAGATACAGCGTTAATTTAAGGAGTAGTTTAGAGTTTTGCGTTTAGAGTTTTAGCAGTTATACATTTCCCTGCTCGTTAGCGCAGTTGTTGTAAAGAAGCTAACCGTGTACATTCAAACGGTATGTATTATTCCGACGTACGTACTTGAGGGAATCCAGCAGGTCAACATTTACAAGTAAGAGTTAATCATTTGAGCCTCGCAACTCAAATTGCTAGAAATCGGGCAGAGGACACTCAAGTGCAGAGTGGACCAGGCTATTTTCTGTACTCCATATTGAACAGACATTGCCGAAGAAGCACCGCCTAACCCGGTTGTGAGTTCTGTATAGGGGCTAAATCATTGGCCAAATTCGACGCTTGTCAAGCGTTTCTATATTCCGATTGGACGATATTAATCCCGCCCACATACCAAACCACTTGATTCGCTGGTTGTTGTTACTGATAGTACCACCGGTACGGACTACTAAATAAATGTTGTGAAAGTCTGTGTCCTTCTCTTGTTCATTCACACTGCTCCCTTGGTGTCTCTTTGCTTGCTGAATGTGAACATCACCAAGCCTTGTTGAAAAAAGTTGCAAACTGTGGCAAGGTCTACATTATGAAGAAGAGACATGACAGAATGTAGAAGCTCAGTGACGCCCAAATATCTACTCTTATGCCTGATTTTGTTTTAGAAATGTCTTTTTAATATTTCCTTAATAACAATGAAAGCAAATTGCAATAAAGCTCAATCTCACAATGTTTTAAAAAGCAACAGTGCAACTGGTACAATCATGTTTGTCTGGAAATATTTCAAAATTCTTTACTGAAATGTGCATGTAATAATTCCCTATCAATCAATGAAAATGTAAAACATAAGAAGCCTATTTCACATTGTTAATAAGAGTGAAAAGAATCTCTGGATATACCTGTTGATCCGGAACGACACCAAAATTGAATGGGTTCCTCTTTGGCCCTCAATTAATCTTTTTTCACAGCAGACTTAAGGTCTGCCCGTGTGAATGTGCCTGGGAGCTATTTCCTATTACTGTTGGTCTTTGTGAGAAGAAAGCACAACAAATTCTGAAAAGCACTGCTCTTCTCATTAAGATATAAACCCAGGGGTCCAGTATCTGATTCCAGGAGGCCATACGTAAACCGAGAAGAATAAACCCATCTGGGTGATGGGTTGAGCCAGCGGGACTTTGGTTGAGCTGAATCAGAAGAATGCGGATCTAATAATGCAGGAGAGACATACATTTACACACGATATGCAGTGCTTCATTGACATCATTTGTGAAAATATTTGATCATTAGATGCTTAAATATTTCTAGAAAGAATAGTAGAGAACAAACACATTTTTCAATCTTAGACAGTGATGAAAGAGTAGCACTCACAAGAAAAGGACTCCAGCAAACACAGGAAACCACAGTAATCAATACCAGTTGCACGATCATCTCCACATCTAGTGAACAAAACAAGGAAGACGATGCAGATGATGCACGACGGGTAGAACGATCTGCTGTTTGTGTGTTAACACGGTGGGACTTCATTCTGGCTTGCAGCAATGCCAGACCACATAGGATGTTGCAGAGCAGGGAAAGAGTGAGTGCAGTAAGACCCAGACATGAGAAAGCTAGGGTCAGATTGATGTCAGCTGTAGACCATGGGTCATGGATTGGCAAGAAACACCATGTGCCAGGAAACTGGATGGTGTAAGTTCCCACTGCAAATAAAGGTAAAACTGCTAGCACAAGTGCAAGGGTGGACAGAAAAAACACAACCCGTCGCACATGAGCCACTGAGATCACAGCAGCGTGGAAGAAGGGCTGGGTGATGGCCACACAACGCTCCATTGCCATGGCACAACCCAAAAGCAAAGGGCATAAGCCAAAAAACACCATACTAGCCCCAAAGATCTGGCAAAATGCCTCGGTGGGCATCCCAGCCTGCATTTTATACCTCTGATCCATATGCACATACAATGCAAAGGCTCCTGGGATCACATGACCTCCAAGGTCAGCCAATAACAAAGCTACTGTTAGTAGCAGAAATGGTGCTTTGGATTGGCGGCGGAATCGTACATGAGATTTTGCTAAGATGCCCAGGGCGGTGAGGTTGGAGATGGCACCAAACGTCATTGTAAAGCAGGAAATCCCCAATCCCGAAGATCTGGCGGATGGCCAGTTGCTGCTGTTCAGCAAGGCCCTGGGCTGCTCAGAGGAGTTGATCTTCATGTTATGGTGGAGGATAGATGTTGCAGAAGAGACAGAAAATGTAGCCATGATTGAAGATGGTGTCCTCATCTCCAGTGTCATCTACAGAGAATTACAGACAAAGTCAAAATACTTTGAACAAGTGCTTCTTACGATCCAAACTTGTGCAGCCACTGTTTAAAACCACTGAAATAATTTTCTTTTGCTAATGACCTTATGTCATCTATTTCCCCTATTAAATTGTCTCTAATTCATAGACAGGGGGACACGTTAGGAGTCTTAAATGTAAATCATAACAATGATACATTTTTCACTGGTTTCAACAAGGCTCCGTCAGTGACACTTGAGATTCAAGCCTTATTGAGGAAGGCTACTTTCGCTCAAGCAATAACGAAGAGCGGTGGGTAAGACCCCGGAATGGATTCAATAAACTTTACCTGTTATGCAAACACATGAAAACAAAAGTAATTGCTTGGATGAATTAATACATGCATTTTCAATTGATTGGTGTCCAGCAATGGGATTGTTGCACAACATGCTATTTGAGAGTTTAGGAGATGAGAGATTGGTGTCTGGTACGATAAATTTGGCTTATTGTAGTGGGGCAAAAGTTATGGTTGAACACATGAAAAAGGTTCTGGCCAGGTTTCCATCCAAAAATTCTGAGTGCTGCAAATGCACTTTAGCCAAATGGATGCTATGAAGGGGCTGGTTTGAAGTGTTAGTGTGTGGCTGTTGCTGTCCAACTTTTTACACACTTTACTGCAATGCAGTGTGGAAATAGCAAGAAATTATGCCATTTTTGCTTTGCACAAGAGGCTTTCAGACCAGATATTGTGTCCGCCGGCATAACATATTTATCTTTTGCCCTCTTTGGAAGCTCACCATCCCTGCTCAAACTGAACCGCTCCCTGCTTCACTGTTACCCAAATTTATTACTGCTTGTCACCTAGTATTTGGTCGAAATAATACCTCAAGTTGTGTCTGTTGCACAAAGACAGACTGAGATGGGTTTTAAAATCTAGGATACACAGTGGCATAAAATGACTGACCACTTTGTGGGCAAATATCCCCGTCTGCCCTCTCTGAGTGCAAACTAAACCCCAGACCGTCATGTCTCAATATACCACTTTGTTCCTAAACAGACAACAGTGAGTGTCTGCAGTTCAAACAAGCTACATGTGCCCCAGTGCGTTTGAAACTGTAAGTGTGAGTCAGCTGTGACCCAGAATGGCCACCCTATGGAGGACACTCATTTCTTCTGTAGTCTCATTATTTCACTTACTACCCAAAGCCTGTGACCATAGTTTAGTGTTGGAACATAAATCGTAGGGTAAATTAAATGTTCACACCCTGACGCATGCTAATGAATTCAACATTTCCTCGTTTCTAACAATAGGAGTAGAAGCTTCAACTTTTTTGTGATATGTTGCCCCCTACTGGTTTGGATTGTTAATTATGATGCCTTAGCTTGTTCAGATTGTTGCAGCTTTAAAATCCAATCTAGAAGTCAAATTAAACTGATGGATATCTGCAAAATGTAAACAGAAAAATTCTTTTAACATTTGCTTTGTATTTGTTTTACTACTTTATATTTGCTGTCATTAAACCAACAGGACAGGCAATCTGCATAAGCCATTTCCAACCTAAAGTACTATATGATCAAAAAACACAGGGCTTGATATGGAGGTTTATGGTGTCTCACTCTCAAGAGGCTCATTCTTTTCCAAGGTAAACAGAAATAATGTGTACAATCCTTGTTTGGTATGCAGATTGATATCTTAGTAGGACAGCCCTCTAATGTCAAAAAGGTTCAGCCAGCTGGCATGTCTTTATAGACTTACTCTAGTCTGATTCCTTTCAAACTTCTTTCACGAAATATTCCAGTAAATAACATAAATAAGTGAGCATAACAGCTTATCAACAGTTCAATTATTTTTATCTTTTTGTATATTTCTACAAACACTTGTCTGTTACCTCTCTCTCTATTACTTCATCAGTCAATTTATGAAAAGAAAGAAAAACAATTCCAGAAGAGAGAGTGAGGAAAGGATAGAGCGACTTTGTGATTAAAATGACCCACAAAGTTATATTCATACTTATATGTGATCACAAGGGAAACTTTCACGTAAACCATGACACAGCACACTGTCTCCTTTGCAGACATTAGTAATCAAGATACACCCTCTTAATTTTCTTCCACGGAAAATGATGTCCTTTAAACAAAACAACTCAAGCAAAAGGAACATCCTGCATGTTTTAACCTCGGTTTAACTCTTCACATCTATCATAGCTCACAAAATGGATTAATTAGATCCTAGATATTAATGACTTTCCGACAGATCAAACTCTTTAGCCATGCACTGGTCTCATTGCTTATATTTTGCATATATTTCAGCTTTATTTGGACTAATCTGCCGTCAGAGAAGATTGTACTGTGTCTAATGTAAATGAAAAAGAACATAGATATGAATAATAGATGAAACATACCTTCAGATGGCTCCGAGTGAA
>CAAKHC010001662.1:25180-36980 GCA_901007825.1 Macroramphosus scolopax | reverse complement strand
CCCCCCCCCCTCATGTCCATGGGCACTTATATGCCCCCCGTCGCCACCCCGATGGATAATCTGAACCCAGTAGCAAGCTAACAAGTTCCCAGAACAATTAATGTGCAACAAATAACTTGTTCATGTCGAATAAGGACGCTGTTACGGAGAACGACACAATATGACAGCACACATTACTTCATGCTCTTAATCCGGATGAATCAGCTGAGCAGAAGGACGGCGGTGGAGCAGAGATAACAGTTTGTCTTGGTTCTGCATGCATCATCCCTCATAATGTAGCCAGAGCAACCAGCTAGTGAAGCAACTGACACTTCATACAACTGAGCACATTGCACAACTTTCATTTGTCATAACTAACTTAAACCAGTACAACTCTGAGTTTAACCATTCATGGTGTAACTTTGACCAGGTCTCCCCGGAGGCTCAGATTATAACCAGATTATCAGCTGTAAGACTTCCTTTGCACTCCGGGATTTCATAGACTGTTTGTCATCTTCTCATGTGTTTTCAATCCAACCTTGAAGATTCATATTTACAATCGCCATCTGTCCTTCCGGCCAACAGGTGTTGAATCAGAAGCTCTAAAATAAATGTATTCATGCGTGTTCCCCTGTCGAGATTATAATCTGCTGCACTTCTTGTGTGACACCGAGTGTCGTTATGAAATATTTCAGGGTCACATGAGAGATGAAACGGGGAAACAGCCAGAGGAGGAAGATCATCGTACCTCCGTGAACTTCACCTGCCACCTATCATTTGTCTCCTTAACTTGACATTTATTGGTGCCTCTTGACGTTTATGGTCTGTTCCCGTTCACTCTGAAAGTACAGGGAGTCGCTGAGAGCGCCCGTCTGGCTTAACGTCCTCCGCAGCTTTAATCCCTTCGTCTGTTCTTCAGACGAGTGAAACACTGAAAGCACCATAAGTTGGAGGGACGCAAATCCCAATTTGCCAGACATTTTTCATGCAAAACAGAATAAATCAACTCCACCTCATGACCGATGGAGACATTGAGGGAAGGAAACTAAGGCAACATCCTACTCTGTCAACACAGCGGCAAAGCTATTTTTATTAGTCAGCTATATCTCTATGGAGACTTGGGGTGGGGATGGAACCTCCTTTATCGAAACCTGGCAAGTCCTGATCAGAAAACTGTTGGGATTTCTCTGTCTAAAAGAGAGAGCTCCCACAATGACGTCGGCCATCTCTGCTGCATGAGGTCATCCGAGAGGGAGAAATGTCTCATTGATTTCTTTTTTTTTTTTTGCAGACACGTTATTGGGTGGGAATACGAGGTCGGGATGTGCTTCCAATTGCCAAGGCAGTTAATATTGTATAGTATTATGCACAGTTCAGACGTGTTTCAATTGAGTTCAGTCCAATAAAAGCAAGGCCCTCCCACTGAATCATCCCGACTTAGAAGAACAATACAGATGAGTAACGCCGGCATTGTCCTCCATCTGCTCTTTAATTCTATAACCAGGCATAATGGAGCCTTAATGAAAGAAGAGAGAAAACAAACACGTCTCAGGTTTCCTACGTACGAAGAAAAAAAAAACAAACCAAACATGCGAAAAAAAGATTTACTTAAGAATACGTGGCAATGATTGATGAGCGCGCTGTAACACTTGGGGCCCGGGATCACAGCCCTTCTGCCTTCGGGCTCAAACACCGTCTGACATGCAGCACAAGCTGTCCCTCAAACTTCACCGCACAAGAATTTCTAGAGTGCATCACGTCTCGTGCTATTAAAAGTTATTCCACTGCGGCGCTAATGTTTAAGGAAAATGTGATGCATGTACGGAGCACATATGGTTACGTATGGACGGTGGTGCTGAAGTGAGTTTTTACCACTGATTATTACGTCTGTGTGTGTGTGTGTGTGTGGTTAGTTCAGCTCTCTATTGTATTGAAGGTGCTTTAAATAGACAGGAAACCTTAGAGACTCCAATATCTCCAAACAAACACAGGTTTTATGGACATCCATCCCTCTTAATGTCTACATCTATTTCCGTTTTCATCCTTTTGAATGCGACGCGTGCAGTTCCTGCAAAATCTGACAGTGTACAATTGAATCCAACCCTGTGAAAACACTGAAATCAGAGTCATATAGGCTGCAGTCAGAAGTCTCCCCCCATGTCAGATTGCTAATATGCTCGTGCAGCTTCCTCGGACACGCGGGGAATGTGGAGGACACCAGCCTGAGCTTGATCAGGGTCCCCGTGTGGAATGTTTTCTTAGGTGTCATTTTCTCATTCCTGCCTCGTTTTTTTTACTGCACACGTCCAGGAGAGCCGAGTGGACAGATAGTATTACCATCGTATTAAACAGTAAACGCGGGGGCCTTCTGGTGGTGAAGTGACCTACAGTTAAAGTCTAGAACGACCTATATAGATTCAAGGAGGTAAACCGGCACCCACGAGGTCCTTTCAGCTGCAGGTCTTAAAGGCTTCCAGGGTCCAGATAAACAACAACACGTGAAGCCCTGGTGGACGCCCAGCTGACTGACACCGATTTCATCTGATTGCTATTCACAAGTTCATCTTCAGGCTGTAAAATGTAATATTTATGTCTTGTCTAATAAAACAGAAGTCATAAAATAATGTTTGATGGTTTCTCTTCTCTGCCCGGCTGTGACACATAAAATCCATCCGTCCTGCCAAGAGAGATAAAGTTATCAAGTTGTAAACATTTACATGTTTTAACACTCAGTATCTTCATCTGTGCTGGCTAATAAATGCAAAAAAACAAGATGTCTATTAATCAGGTGTTCTGTAAGGTTTGATTCCATCATGTGATCTGGAGGTCCGACGCATCGAAGCCTGAAGGTCCTGACTCAGACGGCAGACAGCGAACGCCTCACTGTCAGAGTTGTTTGGGTGAACCATAAGGTGATGTGCTTCAGAATTTATGCTATGTCGTATTTAATTTATGTTAAGTAGAGTGTGTTGGACTGAGCTGAACATCCTGTTCCTCGCCGACCCCGTTCTCACTCCAAACAACGTCAGGCGCTGACACTCGGTCAGCGGCTCTTGCGTCAAACTCTGACGCTGTCGGATCCCCTGAAGTGTCCGTTTTGGAGCTCTGCAGCTCTGTTTTCAAGGGACGGAATGTAATGACCTCTATATATAGAGAGAAAGGGTGGGTGTGTCATAGCTTTGGCCGGGCTTTTCTTGTCTCATTCCTTGTGTTTGCCCTGGTTGTATCTACGTTACGGCGATTCTTGCTCACGCTGAGTTTTTGCGTCCCTGTTAACCGACTTTAAGTAATCCGGTGTGTTGACTGGGCCTCAGGTTCCTTCTCTCCAGGATCTCCTGCTCTGCTCTGCTGGTTCCAGCCTGCTGCTCAACATCAGCCTCCGTCTGCCCTGCTGCACCACTACCTGGCTACTCCATCATCCCTGCACCTCGTACTGCACTGCAGCCTTTAATCAGTTAAGTTTCCGAGTCCTGCGTTGGGTCCAACTCTGCACCACAGTTACCGGGTGGCCTCGAGGTGGTAGGAACATCAGTTCATTTCCTTTTCTGAGAGCGAGTTTCTCTTTCCCATCGACAAATGATAACGAAAGTCACATAAGACACTCGGGCCTGAGCGTATGGTGTGTATTAACGCCACCATGCACCTCTAACCTCAACCATCGCGCTCACACATGGTAACAGAAGCATTCGTTCTTCTGATGTGGACGAAGGCTACATTGTTTTTCTTTCACGGGAACCTGGTAGCATCACAGTGTGAAGTGTTTGCATGATGACGGGAAGCTGGACGTCTCTCCCTCATCACACTGATCCTGCACCGGTCCAGGAAGTTATTGCACCTGAACTACACTCATAGTTTCCTCGCTCAGTTCGGACTTTATAAGGTGATGATGCTCGTTCCCTTGACTTCTCATCAAAGTGTTACATGACTACAGGAAGTGAAACCTCGTGCGGACGTGAGTTGAAGTGTTGATCTCCACATTTTAAATTACAAAGATTACCGACCTGCTTACGTTTTTCCATCTCTTCAAATTGTTATTGCTACCTTCCTTCCACCGAGTTTCCCTCCTTCCCACCCACTCACCTCCCTTCCTCTTCCTTCCTTCCTCCCTTTCACTCCCAATTAGACATATTTACTTCCCAGATCCTAATCTCTAAAACATCGGCGGAGGTTCGAGCCGAGACTCTCTCAAGGTAGCTCGGCTCCTCCCAGCGTCTCTCTCTCCTCCGCTCCGCTCCGTCTTTTGTTCTGGCTGATGAGGTCATGTTTGAACCATTTTCTTCTTGGGAGTTTGTGTGATACAAGTCCAAACAGAGGAGAGCCAAACCTCTGTTCACACATAAGATCGAGTTAGTCTGGGGCATGTTTCCACAGATCGCCCCGGGGTATATGTCTGTGTAGGTGTGTCAGAGACGTACTCGCAGGACCTGATCATTAGCTGCTTATTATAATGATGATAATGAAAATTTAATAACTCTTCATTAGATGGTCTTTCGAAAACTCAACTGTATCATGCAAAAGGAATCCGAAACATAAGCCTTCGCTGAAGAGGCAGTTCAGGGCTGTGTGGGATGTATTTCAGGGACGTGGAACATCATCTCTACACATGGTGCATGTAATGTTGCTGTTTTCTGCTTCTTACAATAATGTGAGTTTGGACCTTAAATCAGGGGTCTTCAACCTTTTTAGCCCAGGGACCCCTTGGATGAGAGAAAAACAGAGCAGGGACCCCCACTTGAAATTCCCCCCCCCCCTTTTTTTTTTTTAAATATAAGCCTGACTTATAATAACTTTTAAATGTATTTTATTCAGCTTATTTCACTGTATTAACCAATTTCTGACTGGGTAGACTAAATAGATTTCGTCAAAAGTACATTATTATTGCATGTTAATGACATGTTCTTAATCATCTCAATCAAATAATAATAATTAAAAAAAATTAAACTCACATATTATTTTGGTTAAAATTGCCTTTATTTTATTTTTAAGTTGGCGGACCCCCAGCAGTACCTCCGCGGACCCCCTAGGGGTCGCGGACCCCCGGTTGAAGACCACTGCCTTAAATTATCTTTTGAATTCTGGGTTAAAGTTCAAGTTCATTGACAGGTACCTCGTCATCAAGCTCTCACTTAAAGAGTTTCAATCCAGCTTCCGACTTCCCTCCGAACCTGTCGCTTCCCCCGACTCACAGCTGTGCAGCTGTGGATGCTTGTTGTCGGACTGTAGTAACGCTGTGGTCAGAGCAGGATTGTCCCAGTGTGAAACACCATCTCCTCCACGCTATGTAGGACAACACGTTAATTAACAACACATGCTCACGTGCTCATTTAATCAAAGCTACGGTATGCAGGCTTTTCATGACTTTTTACGGGCTCATGCGAACCTCTGTTGGTCAGCAAAGTATGTTGACTGTACTTGTTGTCTCTTTGATTCATTAAGCGCCGTCCTGGCCCGACACACTGGCAAATATTACAGTTATAACACACCAATGAAAGCAGACTGCTTCCTTTTGTTGTGCCCTTCAGTCACACGTCCCACATGGCCGCTCGCTGGGACTCATAAACACTTGGAAACACATGTAGTTCTTTAGTGAAAAGTCACTGCCTCTACAGTATTACAGGTTTTTTTTTTCTGTTTCTGCGGCTGCCTTTAATATTTTGTCCAGTCTTTACTGTGGTTTAGTTGCTTTGACTTTCCCCCCAAAGAGGTTTGTCATCCGTCGTAACCACGCCCGACCTGAATACGACAAGCACTCCGTCAGGCCACTGTTGTGCAGCCTCCAAGTGACCAACGATAGATAAAGACATCCATAACACAGCGGGTGCAGAGCACTACATATCCTGCAGGAATAAAAGAGCTGCCACTTTAACTGCAGAGTACAATATCATCAAAGCAGACGACACAGATGCGTGAACGATTTATCTCCACAGCTGCTGCAGCCATAACACACATGTTCAGGCAGAAGGAGCTGCAGAGCGGAGTGTCACACACAGACAATAACTCCATTTAAAAGAGCCTGAATGCACCACGTCAGGTCGGCTAGCCCAGCTGGTGTCATCCGGCCTGACCCATCACCTACCAACCGGTTGTCCTCTTTGTTTGTATTTAATGAAACTGTACAACAATGTATAGCTGTAGGCAATTTTAAACATCTAAGCAAATCTTTTGAGCCACCAGTGCTGTGAGTTGAGGTGAAGTAAGTGGTGACACGTGTAACCATGGGAACCGCAGTGTTGTGTATCAGTCTCCTCTTGTGTTACTGTTTTTGTTTTGGTTTGCACTGCGAGCAAATGAAACGCATCTCGGCGGACGTGCCAGGCTGCAGAGAGACTGAAGAGCCGAGGATGAGTGAGCGAGGCGCTAAACAGGAACACGACACCTCCACTCACCTTGAGATAAAGATTTTCATGGCTGCAGAGAGTTAAGCAGACTTCGTCCAGCTGCTGACACCGTTTCCTATTAAGCTAGAGGCTTCATCATGTCGCCCCTGCTTGCTCTGATTTATCTTGTTGGAACCGACATCGGAGTCTTGAAAGCTGCAAAGATTAAAAATGCATGTCGCTGCTTGTCTCGTGTAAAAAGCAAATGCATGTTAGCTCCGCAGCTTCATTTCTCTTTAGGCAATCACCATTTTCATATCGCTGACACTTAACCCATTGATGAAATGTTGGGAGCAATTAGATGAAAGCACGGATGGTCCTTCTTAACGTTAATGTAACGTGATGCTGGCTGGCTGTCGTCTGTAATTATCTGTTGTACCGCGATGTGATCTTAGATCTTTATCTCTTTTTGGAGATAAAAGAAGAGATTATTCACCCTCAGGACCAGGCTGAAGTTTCTCTCCTGTTGTGAACATAATCACGACATAATAAGGTTGTACTTAATAAATACTGAGTATGATGTATCACTTTACTTGGGGGGTTAATAAGTTAATAAATGGGTTATTAATAACTATAAGTTTGTTACAGATTCTTTCCTCACTCGTTTCCTAGTAACTGGACAAATGTGTGTGTCTCGTTGCCGTGGTTTCCAAAGTAGGCCGGGGGCCCATCTTGAATTAATTCAATTAAAAGATGTTAAAAAAAATGTTTAAAACATATAATGATGTATATAATAGCATAATATTTTTACCAACTCATCTGCCAACGTCAATCATCCCGTAAGCTTTCAGTGTTGCCATGGTAACCGGTCTGCCACCAAGCTGCTCTGCTCCTGAAACGTTGTCAACCAGCTCTTCTGCTAGCAAACAGCCAGCTAGTGCTGCTGCTAATGTACGAGAATGGACACCAGCCAGCAGCTAATGCTATTTGATCTGAGGGGCCTTGGCATGGAAAAGTTTTGGGATCCCCCCCGCTCCATTGTAAAGTGTTTCCAGTATGTACACAAGCAAAAGATGGATTACCCGAGCTGAGGACGAAACTTAAGCTCGGTGTTCTCCAGCGGGGGCGGGGTGGGGGAGGGTGGGGGAGGGTGGGAGTGTTTGTCAGGTTGGCACTTCGGCGCAGACGGCACATATCTTGATGTCAACAGTGGCAGTGTTTGTTTTGGATGCCGTCCGTGCTGAATAGACGGACGGCAGCCAACTTCTCCTGACAATCGGTGACATATAAGAATTTTATTTGGCGTTGTATCAGCCGGTTTTGTTTTTGCAGCCTCGAACGAGAGAAGAGAAATGTTTTTTAGTGCCGTAAGAGAGTCGGCGGGATGGAGGTGTGTGAAGGAAGTATCATCCTTTGTGGAGCAGCAGCTCAGCTCCACCGTCTCACTGCAAAATCAGTTGTAACTCTACACACCCGGTGCAAAGAAGGCCCCTGCTGATATCTGAAGGTGCCGTGGGGAGACAATGGTAACGCAACACCACCAGTAACACGTCGAAGCAGCGGCGCCAACAAGGATCGCTGCCTCATGACTGCTGAGGTTAGTCATTCATCTCAAGGGCTGGCAAACGGATGTTACTCTTGACCGAAGTGCGGAGGATGGAAACCATGCAGGAATTTAAGTCAGTAAACTGGCAAGATGGACAGTGGTAAACTGTTTAAGGGCAGTGCCCCTGAGGAATCCAAGGGTGATGGTCAAGACAAGAATGCAGAGGTTGTGCCGAGCAGCCTCGCTGGCGGCGATGTTTCCTCACCACAGCGCTCGCCAGGCATGTACGCAGATACAGGATGACCTCTTACCCTTTCTGCTTGACCTTTAATTAAATGTGATGCCAAAGACTGAGATGAAGATTACACCTCTAATGTTCGGGTACCACAACAAACATCTCCGTCCTGCACATCATCTTGCGTGTATGGACGCACGCAGGCCTCTGAGCAAGTGTTTTCCTTCTGGTTTGGCTTTCTTTTAATGATCCGTTTGACTCCTGGGTTTCTGTGAAATCCCTCACAAGTTGGCACCAGAGGTAAAGGTTCTCCCAGTGATTTTACAGCTCTTCCTCCCTTGGAAGATGTCACTCTCTAACCTCAGGAAGTCATCCTTTTTTCTTCCCCCTCCCTCTCGAGAAAATGAGAGAAACGTCCAAAACTGAAAAAACGACAAAAAAGCAGCACCGCAGACGTCTTCTGTTCATGGTCATGTAGCACCAATTTCCAAAATATGTGTGTCCTCCCTACTGCAGCCTCATTCTATGACAAGAGCAGATTTCCATCTGTCAAATATTTCTTTAATTACACATATGCTTAACGTCAGAATATGTGATGACATTTTTAGTGGAGCGAAACGTTCAAGACGGAAAAAAGAACACGATGCCAACGATTTTAATTAATCAGAATGTGTGTGAGGCTACGAGCGTGACCGTAGTGCTGATAAGAGGTCTGGAGTACATATTTCACATCAAATGTCCTAATCTGAACTTGGTATATTGATATTTACTTATCCATTGACATGTAACATCACTGCTCTTAATACTTACTGCAGTACTGTGTGTACTGTAGAAGGTGCAATACTTCTATGTACAATACTTAACTTATCCATCACATGTAATATCACTTACCTCTGCAACACTGGAGCTTCTATGTAGCTTATTCATTCTATCAGTTGGACATATCACTTACTGATTAGTTCTTACTTCTGATGATTCATTTAGACAAGTGTACTTATTCATTTGTTATTTTTTATAAATGCTCTTTACTGTGTTCACTATCCACTTAGTTGCTGTAATGCTGTAAATGTCTCTTATCTTATCTTATCTTATCTTATCTTATCTTATCTTATCTTATCTTATCTTATCTTATCTCATCTTAAGTGTGTATTAAATGTTGGCAGATTCGCATAAACTTGCAACGGCCCAAGAACAATAAACACGGTGATACATTTGTGCTGCTTTTATCTTCTGTTTATCTGTTATTAATTATATAAATCAATCATCATCTCTCATGCAGAAAATCAGTGTTGTAATAGCAAATAAGGAAATATTCATCTTTTCATATTGGATCAGTTTAAAGAACATATTTGTCCTTTTGGTTCATCTGTTGCAGAAGGTAAAACCCCCCCGATCAATCATGCCCTCCCGTATGAAGAAGCCGACTGTCGTGTTAATCAATATCCTTCCATCCAGCCTGTGAAGCAGATCGGATCTAAAGGAGACGTCCTGTCACTCGGTGATTGTGCGCGTCAGCCTTGTTTAATTCAGGCGGCAGAATGACCTCTTTAATAAAATGTTAATGGATGAACTTTTCGTGGCGTTGTCAGTTGATTCACCACGGGAACAAGAGGTCAGCGTCCCTCCCAATGACTCACGATAGTCTTCGGTTAAAGGCTTCAACAGCAACAAACTCTCTCTCTCACCGGTTGCCAAATATTGTGCGTAACTTTCCACAAATGTCCAGTCATTGATGGCGGAGTCACACACATACCTGAGGAACTGAAAGCCGTGGATGCTCTGAATTCCATTAGTGAAAACGGTTTGTTTAAAATCCCTTTAAAAGACGGACTTAATGATATACAGGTGACTGGGGAGGTAAACAAATTAAAACCAGTGCTTGTTTGAATGTGGATGTCCGAGTCTGAACCAGCAACAGCATGCAAATGATGATTCTGTGACATATGAAGGGACGGAGCATCTCCGATCAGTCCACTTGTTGAAACACCTGCATACGTTTCACTCCTCAAAGATGTTAAACTCGTTTGTCGCCTGCTGTTCTAACATGGAAATGAACTTGGGGACTAGAGATCTTCTTTCGCTTTGATCAGCTTGATGTGACATCCATCAAATCGTTGGCGGTATGACTACACGCTGAGGTCATAAGAAAAACACCCCGACAACAAGCATCGATGTCCTAACAGATGTTTCCGAGGAGAACACGGTTGGTTTTCTGTGCTCATGCCATCGGTGTGTCGATCATTGTGCAGATCTAATATCAGCTGGCTCTGAGTCAACAGCCAGAGGAATATGTTGTCTTTCTGTCGTCTTGTATCCACTGTGTGACCCATTCGTCACGCACGTCATCGGATGGGCTGAGTGAGCGTATCCAAACACGCCGCCGCTGACCCAGGACATCCCGCGGTGACCTCTGAGCCTCATCAGATCTGTGTTTTTTCTGTCTCATGGACGCGGTGTAATTACCCGATGATATCATCTGTAATAATAGGAGAGGCTTCCCTCGGTGTGTATGTTCCCCATGCACACACAAACCAGAAGACCCAGGGACACGAGTTCTGGCACCGATACAACTCTCATGGGCGAGGTTGACCTGGGAGGTAACTCCCTTTAAAGAACAAATCATTTGCCCCTAATGGGAAGAGCACCAAAGATACCATAGAGCTCTTTGAAAGGCTTTGTCCAGGTATATCTTGTTATCAGGGTGCCCTGGTAGCTCACCTGCTAGTGCCGGTATCATGTATCAAGGCTCAGTGGCCTGCGTTCACATCCTGATGATCCTTTAACTACGACCTCTCTTTCTACTGACTCCTTCTATCATCACTTTCAAAGTAAAGCAGGAATCTAAAGAAAAGAAAATACTTGCACAACGATTGATTACAAAATGTACTATTGTAATGTAACCGTGAGTGGTTTCTATACAGATATTGTTCATCACTATATTCAACATTTTGAAGGATCCATCAAGTTCAGTTTGTTCCAATAAGAAAGTGAAAGTTAACAAGCGAAACTAAAAAGGTTCCAAAGTAATATTGTTTTGTCTTTCAGACCTTGTGGTACGTTCGTCATGTACTACACACAGATCCATTACCTGGTGTGTGTTCACAGTGAGCGTGGTGATGACTGAAATGAACCAACCCAGGCTGCGTAGCTTCAGCACGGCGGGTCTGAGATTCGAGCGATGACATGGCGTAACGACGAGCGCTCCAATCACAGGACGGGACGGGAAGGACAACACGGCTTGTTGACTGTCTGTGCAGATGTGGGAAACAAGTTCATGCGCCAACGCAAAACACTAATAACTCACACAAACATTAATTTCCACGTCAAAAAAAAACAGGAAGTGTGCACACCTGATACCGCCAAAATAAAGCAAAAATAATCTTATATTCTGTTAGCACCCGTCCGTCCGTTATCTGTTGATAACAATATAATTGCTTTTAGCAGACGGGCGGATGACTTTACATCCTGAAGGGCTAAATGATTTTTAGAATCCTTATCACAACAGTAAAGCTCTAATTAAATTTACTGTAACTTAATACACTAATGTATTTTTCTTGTCATCCGACAGCAGTGCGACCCCCTTCGCATGCCCTCACCCCCTCCACCACACACACACACACACACATGCACACAAGTAGGCCGGCTGCTTGCTTTAATGCAGTTTTTCCCCCGAAATCGATATCACTGAAATAATACCTGCACATTCTGGACACTCTGGAGAAG